>CM029607.1:3394374-3496866 GCA_017311375.1 Mytilus coruscus | reverse complement strand
TCTTTTGAGAACCACTGAATTGAATGAAACCAAACATGCTATGAATGTTCCCTTATGAGGTGCTGACCAAATGTTGTAACTTTGTAGCCGATCAATCATCCAAGATGGCCGCCAGCGGGACTTAGTTTAACATAGGACCTTATGGGAAATACATACAAATGTCTTCTTTAGAGAACCACTAAATGGAATGAAATAAAACATGGCATGAATGTTCCTTATGAGATACTGACCAAGTGTTGAAACTTTGTAGCCGATCAATCATCCAAGATGGCCGCCAGCAGGGACTTAGTTTAACATAGGACCCTATGGGAAATACATACAAATGTTTTCCTTTAGAGAACCACTGAATGGAATGAAACCAAACATGGCATGAATGTTCCTAATGAGGTGCTGACCAAGTCGTGTTACTTTATAGCCAATCAATCATCCAAGATTGCGTCGTCAGTCGTCTGTCGTCCGGTAACGTTCCACATTTTGAATTCTAGAGAACCACTGAATGGTATGAATCAGACATTGAATAAATATTCCTTATGAGATGCATACCAATTGTTGTTACTATGTAGCTGATCCATCATCCAAGATGGCCGCCAGCGGGGACTTCGTTTAACATAGGAAGGACCCTATGGGAAATATATACAAATGTTTTCTTTTAGAGAACCACTGAATGGAATGAAACGAAAGATGGAATGATTGTTCCTAATGTGGTGCTGACCAAGTCTTGTTACTTTGTAGCCAATCAATCATCCAAGATGGCTGCCAGCAGGAACTTAGTTTAACAAAGGACCCTATGTGAAATACATACAAAAGTCTTCTTTGAAGAACCACTGATTGGAATGAAACCAAACATGGTATGAATGTTCCTTATGAGGTACTGACCAAATATTGTTATTTTGTTGTTGATTTGTCATCCAAGATGGATGCCATCAGGAGGAGTAAGTTTAACATAGGACCCTATGGGAAATACATACAAATGTTTTCACCTAGAGAACCACTGCATTGAATGAAACCTGAAAAGAAGAGCTACACATAAGTCAACATAAGCAAAATTGTCAATTGACATCTTGTTGGAGTTATTGTCCTTATAAAGTCATTTTCTACAATTTCAATGAATTTATGTATTTCTGTAAACTTTACAAAAGTCTTCTGCTTTTGATTAAATTACAGGCCAATATTAAACCAAATTGTGATTCAATCATTATAATGGTATCTGTTATGATTTTAATTTATTTTTACATGATTTCCAAAACTAAAGTAGAATCAGGTGAGCGACACAGGCTCTTGAGAGCCTCTAGTTATACAGGTAAAACGATTATTATTAATCTTTTTAATTATACCAGGTTTATAATTGTGTTCGGCCGAAGCGCGTCTCGTCTACAAAAGTCCTTTAGAAGGCTCAATATAGTATCTTTTAACGTATCTCCTTTGTGTAATATTCAGAACACACTTACATACAAAAGTCAATTTAACTGTCAAACGGAGTTAAATATTATTTCACTTTTCACAGTTACTTCATACTTGATTGAATATATAGATAAAATGAACATTTTAATTTTATTTATTATTAAAATGTAAATAATTGGGGTTGAACCACAAGACCAAATTCTGGTAATTTTGGGCAAACAAAATATCTATTGACAAATATTTCATTTGGAAAATTTTGTAGCGTAATTCGACTCAAAAATAGAAGAAAAAATACCAGGCCTTTACAATGCGCGTTTCTTTTACAGAAGACGTACAAGTTGGGCTTGATTCAAAACAGTTGAAATGAAAATCAAATTTCATAAAGAAGAACCAATGAAAACAATCGTGCCAAATTTGGATAAAGCCATCTACGTAAAAAAAATCATTACACTTTTCTCCATTCTCTGTCGTCATTCGGAGATACTAAACGCTGTTCTTTAGATTTCGCATTTGTGTGTAATCTATATTTTGACATAATGAATCGTTGTATTGATATCAACCTTAAATCATGTAATTTGTCATTATGAATTGAAACCATTCTAAAAATATGAATTGGGCTATTTAAATCATTAGCCGTGGAAAGCCAGAAAAATATAAGACGCTACAAAAAAAAAAAAATAAAGATCAAACACCACGAACGTCAATATATACAAGGTGTGCACTGATTTCCAGAAAGGCTAGACACTTCCTGCGACAAAAGCTGAGATCGTCTTGCTAACAATAATTAAAAAATCAGATGATGATTGAATAAGACGA
This sequence comes from Mytilus coruscus, assembly GCA_017311375.1. Lineage (NCBI taxonomy): Eukaryota > Metazoa > Mollusca > Bivalvia > Mytilida > Mytilidae > Mytilus > Mytilus coruscus. The sequence continues at coordinate 3,494,649 of CM029607.1, read as the reverse complement.
ATGAAGCGAAATGGTATGCCTATTGATTTTCGAACATTTTCATAAGGCATTTAAAATCGAAATATTTGATAAAAAACCGATTATTTACATATTTTTTAACCAATGATATGAAATCAAACAGGCCTAGAAAAATCCAATTGCACGAATTCGCAATCTATTCATATCTATGTTTATACTTATATAGGGTTATATGACCATCGGCAGTCTTCGGAGGTCACCTCGATGATTAATTAGATGGCGTCTAGACTAAAATACACACCAACTACTGATGCATAATATCAATTATATGCATCGTAAATTGTTTATTTTAGACTTTTATAATTTGGATATGCGTTTTAGTATGTTATAAGTCGAATGTAAGAGTTTGAGTCAAATCGGTGAACATTAATTTGACAGCTAATGCCCTTTAATTCTATCCTTGCAATGCATATCGTTGTTTCTTAAACAATATTTCATTTTGGCTTTTGGTTAGTTATATAGGAATCACTGAAGCATAACTGGAGCGGGCCACCTCTTAGGCAGTCACTGGGTCCCCACTTATGAAAATTTCTGGATCCGCCACTGTTAATTAGCATCAATAATTTTCCGTGTTAATCCCATCGTGTGTCAAACTCCCAAGAAGCGTAGCACTCTACATTATGATATTTCTGGTAAAAATGTCATTTAATCAATGTTGCAATATAGACTAAACAATATACTTAAAAATAATTAGAACAGAATAAAACAAAACAATTAATGTTTGAGCACGACAGCTATTTCCCACAGCTATCTGGGGTCCATTACAAAATCTGTTTCACACACAGTGACACAAGCTACTCTCTTTGAAAAGGCGTCGTAGATGCACGATGTGTGATTACGCGCAGGGTCTAAATCTAAAAACTTCGGGTCATAAAATGAATAGTTGTTAGCACTGCTGTGACAATCCCGTATATATGCATGTAGTAGTCCTGAAATAGGAAATCAAATAATGTGGAAGCAGACAACAGTAGATAAGCATACGATTAAAATATGAAATTTATAGTACCAATACTCAAGAAGCTCTCATTTGTAGTTACTGAAAACATGCGACAAAAGCTTCTTATATTTAACATTACCACAATCTAGATTTGGTGTTTAGTTGTTTACTTCTACGACTTTTGGTCTTTAGTGGAGAGTTGTTTCATTGTCAATTATAACACATCGTCTTATTTTTTATTGAGCATATAATACAGATTTATTAATATAGATTGATCGTTCAATGCCGTACGGTGGCCTGTAGTAACTGTTGCTAACTTCTGAATGTATGTCTTTTGGTCCCTGGTGGAGAGTTGTCTCATAGTCAATTATACCACATTGTCATTGCGTAAACCCTGAGGGTTTACGCAGTATATGGACGATAGATGGAGTCTTTCGGAACACCGGATGTTATTCGGAACACTTCTGTTCTTTCTATGACCACCTTTCAAATACATGCGCAATAGCTTACTAATCTGTTGAATAAGCATTAGCATCTTAAGTTGCTATAGAGATATTTTACGTATGATCTGAAATTTATTATGATATAATATTTTCTAGCACACGATTACAAGCTGCTAATATTAACCTACATGCGTAGTATTTTAATTAGAGTCAAACGTTGAAACCAGCTGTGTTTAGATATGATTTGATTTGATTTGATTTTGGTGTTTTACGCCACTTTTAAGCACCGCTTTTGGGCTATTTCGTGGCGGTCAGTATTTATTGGTGGAGGAAGCCGAGTGCCCGGAAAAACCACCGACCTTCGATAGGAAAACTGACAATCCTAGTCAATTAAGATTGAGTCGAGTGCACCCGCACGAGCGGGTTCGAACTCACAACCTCAGTGTTGACTGGCTAGTGATCACAGTAGTAACTACTTAGACCACTCGGCCACCGAGGCCCCGTGTTTAGATATGAGATAAGATTTTATGTAAACAATGCGCTTTATATTCTGAACGAGAATAATTAAAATAAAATCTTTAGAAAGAGTTTTAGTAGCATTTTATTTTAGATTTTAAGTTTAGGAAGATGTACATGATGTAAAAAGCAAGCTATTTATTTTCTATACTGAAAATAAAGGAAGTCTTTCTTGCATATGATTAAATTACAGTTATTTTTGTGATTAAATATTGCAACTTTAATAAAAAAAAAAAAATTGGTTATTAAAAATGTAATTAAATAGATATTGAATATGAAAAATAAAATAAAACGGAAACCTACAACTAAAATATATTAAAAAAAAATACACTTGACCATGCAAATTTTTGTCGTTTTCGTTTGTTAATACACTACATGCAAACATTAATTTGTTCTAACTTGAACCTGTTTAAACGAAATTTTTTTCTACGTTTATAGAAAGTATGTTTTCAACAACATGAGCATGAATTATTGAAAGTTCAAATAGGATCAGAAAAGAATTATTAAACGATGTTTCTACTTCTGTAGCAGTTAGAAAATAACAACAAACGCCTCAAAACGTTTTCAAAACTTTAGTTAGTAACAATTGCACCCTAAAAGTGCCCTTTAATTACGATCATAAATCTTAAAATTAATCATGCATGCAATTTCGGTAGACTTAATAGGGTCAGCGATAAGATATCAAATGTCTATTTTAGATACCGAGTGATGACAGATGCAGATAGAGACAAGAACAAATACTTTCTATTTATAGTTACCTTAGCCACAAATACTTTCTATTTATAGTTACCTTAGCCAGGAACTAATTATTATCACTTCTGTAGTAATTAATTTTAAAATGTTCCTCTTTATAAAACAAAATAATTATTTTTTGTGAAAACAATCAGATAATGAATTTTCGGTTTTAATAGATTATGTATAAATTTGATATTTAGGTTTTTATGCATGTAAAATAATTTTATGAAATTTTGAAGTTTGTTTTATTAATGATAATTTTTTTAAATTTTATCAAAAGCAACAAAGCTTTGTGTGATCATTTTGATAATGTACTGGTATAAACGCGTTCTGTATAAATTAATTAAAAGCTCCTTGTCAACAGTACTAATTATCACTTCTGTAGTAATTAATTTTAAAATGTTCCTCTTTATAAAAACAAAATAATTATTTTTGTAAAACAATCAGATAATGAATTTTCGGTTTTAATAGATTATGTATAAATTTGATATTTAGGTTTTTATGCATGTAAAATAATTTTATGAAATTTTGAAGTTTGTTTTATTAATGATATTTTTTCAAAAATTTATCAAAAGCAACAAAGCTTTGTGTGATCATTTTGATAATGTACTGATATAAACGCGTTCTCTATAAATTAATTAAAAGCTCCTGGTCAACAGTTCTCATAACTGTGTAAACTAAACTTCCTCTGATGTCTTATATAATCGCTACGGTGTATGGGTTGTATGTGTTTCTTTGTGGTGTTAAATTAGCCTTGCAAAAACAAATCGGTTGTTGTACTAATTAATTAGTTAACAAGACAGTTAGTGAGTATAAAATTATTTTTAATTGATACTGAGAGATTCTTAATTATATAGAGCGACGCCTGTTGTTACCATTTGTTGCTGACATAATAGCTACATTGTAAAGTCCAAGCAGGTGTAGTGAGATGTAAACTTTACGAATGAGACAATAGCCTTTTCAAATGATTGTTTAGTAATCTAATTTAGAAAAAAAATACTAAAATAAATAACATAGAAAATCTTGCGAGGTTAATGATTTTTTCGTATTATAATAACGTTTTATAATTTTTTAGTCGTTAACTACTTAAGGAAACCTTGCATATGACATGCTGTCGTATAAAACTGGTATGAAAGAAAAGAAATCGTTACAAATGAAATGCAAATCGGCGCAAATGCAAAACGCCGGTTTAAGATAAATTAATTTACATGTTCCTGTCTTAGTTAAAAGTTTATTATACCCAGTTATATTTCTTCAAATGGTTGCTCGCAACAATAAAAATCTTTTCTCCCACCGGAGGTACACAGAGGAGGGACGACATTGAAGGTGTCTTCCAATTCACTGTATTTTAAATCCATTAATAATTTTGCGAAGTTAGCTCGCCAAAACAAATTATTCCTATTGTTTTCCTTGAATAGTTGTTCTTAAACCTTTTAAATTATCAAAGAGTCACTTTTAGCAGTAACGAGGATTTTTTAATGATTTCAAGCTTAGGTTGTATTTTATGTAATTGCATTTTATTGCAATTAAATGTTATGTTTTCCTTGATAATTGATTGGGCACTTATTGAATTATTCATTTTATTTTATAACTGTAAAAGTATTTGAAATTAGAATAAAAATCGGTTTAAAATGAAGCATTAAACAACTTATAAACATGCCAAAATTTCGGAATCGCAATTTTATAGGGGTGTACATTACGATAATGATTTACTTATTTTTGCTTAAGTACACCCTATTTTCATGTCTATCGCTTTTATATTGTAAATTATTAATTTTGAGTAACAATATAAAATACTTCTGTTTTAACTAATTATAAAAGGAACACCTTACAATTTTCATAATTGTGAATTTAAAACAAACTCATGTTTAACAAAGGGTATTCAGTGATAAATTCAGTTTGTATATGTTAATTTTTTTAATTTAAATTTCAATGTAGTTTGTTTATTTGTAAGAACTTAAACTTTTCATAGCACAAATCACACAACTTTAAATTGCCAATGCTTACAACCCTAATCATCACTAAAACCTTGCAGAGCTGGTGTAAGGATCTTAATAATACAATAACAAGTCCTTGTTCAAATAACTTTGAACATACACTACAGCTCAGGTGGATTCTGCTTTGTCTACCGGCCCACCAAAGGAGTGGGCACCGGGTGGGCAAAATTCTACCTTGTCCACTCTGCCCACCCATAGGAGTGGGCATGTAGTTTCTTTGTTTAATCTAAAAACATGCAAGTACAATCACTTGAAAAAGCAGATAAGCATTTGTAATCAATATTTTACAAAAAGAGATTATAGCTAGAGTGAGCACGGGTGGGCAGGTGGAAAAAGCAAAATCAAACACAAGCTGTTGTGTATCTCAAATTCCCAAAAACAGCTATTAAGTTTCACATATTGCATTTCTTTTTTATAAGCACAAAAATCATTAATTTGTTATTAAGCCTAGAAACTAACTCTTTTCTTAAAAAATATCTAATATTTAATACCAAACATGCATTTTGGGTTTACGATTGCATTTCTTTTTTTAAAGAAAGCAACTTGTATTTTATATTGAGCGTATGATACAGATTTATTTATTTCACATTATAATATAGACTGATCTTTGAAGGTCGTACGGTGACCGGTAGTAACTGTTGCTACTTTCTTCGTGTACGTCTTTTGGTCTTTGGTGGAGAATTGTCGCATAGTCAATTATACCACACCGTCATATTTTTATATTGAGCATATACAATGCAACACACGAATAATATAATAAATATGTTTGTAGTTGCTCATTGGTATTATCTTGTTGTAGCAATTCCACAATGAAATCATCGACTTTTACTACCAGCTTACAAAAAAAAAAACAATTAAAAATATATCCGAGACAATTCCATAAAATAAGATAACTTGAGACCTAATAGCCATTTATAGTTGTAGTTGCTGAGAAAATGCCACAAAATGTCTAATATGCTTATATTAGCATCAATGTAAAAAGGCTTAGTAAACTTTTGACTGGTGTGTTAACCGTTGCAATGCTTTAAAAATACAACATATACTATCGAATTTTCCTTTTGTACCTTTTTTACCAATCTCTTGTTAAATATGAACTGAGTAAATACACTACCTTGTTCTTCTATCCTCTCAATGACACACCTATCATAGTAATACACTACCTTGTTCTTCTATCCTCTCAACGACACACCTATCGTAGTAAATATACTACCTTGTTCTTCTATCCTCTCAATGACACACCTATCATAGTAAATACACTACCTTGTTCTTCTATTCTCTCAATGACACACCTATCATAGTAAATACACTACCTTGTTCTTCTATCCTCTCAATAACACACCTATCATAGTAAATACATAGTAAATACACTACCTTGTTCTTCTATCCTCTCAATGACACACCTATCATAGTAAATACACTACCTTGTTCTTCTATCTTTCCATGACACACCTATCATAGTAAACACACTACCTTGTTCTTCTATCCTCTCAATGACACACCTATCATAGTAAACACATTACCTTGTTCTTCTATCCTCTCCATGACACACCTATCATAGTAAACACACTACCTTGTTCTTCTATCCTCCATGACACACCTATCATAGTAAATATACTACCTTGTTCTTCTATCCTCTCCATGACACACCTATCATAGTAAATACACTACCTTGTTCTTCTATCCTCCCCATGACACACCTTTCATAGTAAATACACTACCTTGTTCTTCTATCCTCCATGACACACCTATCATAGTAAATACACTACCTTATTCTTCTAATCTCTCAATGACACACCTATCATAGTAAATACACTACCTTGTTCTTCTATCCTCTCAATGACACACCTATCATAGTAATACACTACCTTGTTCTTCTATCCTCTCAATGACACACCTATCATAGTAAATACACTACCTTGTTCTTCTATCCTCTCATGACACACCTATCATAGTAAATACACTACCTTGTTCTTCTATCCTCTCAATGACACACCTATCATATTCTGAATTCTGGCAATTCTTTAGATATTGGTACTGTTTCGTCTTTGTGCCATCAGATATGTTCGGAACTGATTTCGTTGAGTTTGTAGTATTGAACTCGATGTACTCTGCTTCCATGGCAGCTGTGTCTGTTATACAGGAACCAGTGGCAGAACTATCACCACATTGGTAGCACCATAATGTATCTAAAATAGATTAGTTTGATTAAAAATATAAATAAATGTATCATATACGTTTTATTTCTTTTACATTAGTAAATAATTGTTTTCAACTCACTAAATGCAAGTATCGTGAGCTTGGTTTTCATTTACTGCACGAATATTTATTAAGACGGTTAAATCTTCTTAAAAGACTAAATATAATCGTTGATGTAACTGGGGAGGGGCTTTTATTGGGGCAGTTTGGATGGATTGTTTTTTTTTTTTTTTTTTTTTTTTTTTTAAATTGTATTTCGTTTATGGATTGATTGATTGATTTTACTTGTGTTATCTTTACTTTTTGTTTTTCTTTCTCGAAATTATTTCAAATAAACTCGGAACAGATCTTTCTTTTGTCTTTTTACGGGAGTTTTGCACAAATATGAACATACTTAATCCACTGTTTGCTTGTTTTGTATTTACAAAAGCCAATTGACTGACTGTTCTTTCTTTTCTAGCATTTCGTAACACAAACATTTCAACCAATTTTATAAGGGTTATTCTTCTTTGGTAGGTATTTAGAATCAACAGATTTTACTAGAAAATTATATATAATTTGGTAGAGTTGTAGAAAAGGACACATTTTACTTCAATGATGAGGAATTGTAGCAAAAAGGCTATCATTTCCACTCAGGAGATAAAGTAAAAAAAGAAGGACCAAGTAACCTAGATATGTTTCAGCCCAAGGTTAAATAATAAAGTCCGTAATCTTCACTCAAATTCCCAATAATCATTCGAGTTTCTGACAATATTATAATTTGTTGTATTTTTAAAAATAAACATGTATATATAAAGATAAGGAGATTATGCTTACTAAACTTTATATATAAAGATAAGTAGATGTGGTATGATTGGCAATCAGACTGTGCTTAATATACTTAATATTGGGACGATCCAAAATTGTATCAAGTTTGATACTTTTGTTTTGTTTGTCTAAAATGATAAAAACTACAATTTATAACCACAAACCGATATATACTTAAAATTTGGTCCCTTCGAAATTATATTTTACCTCAGAGGTCCTCAACACAAAATACAAAACAAATACCAACCTCTATAAAAGGAATACACACACTCGTTCAGCGGAAGAATAGGGTCATGTTAAACAAACAAACAAATGATGTCGTCTTCAATAAACATGAATTATAGTATAATATCTAGCTAGGCTATACATCAGTGGGCTGATCATCGCTCTAAGATACTTGGTCTTACTTATATATGAACAAATGTTTTGGTAATATATATAAAGAGGAATAACAGAGAAAAAACTGGACGGTAAAACAGACCACGTTAATCATCAACATCCGGCTAAAATTAGTCAACCAAAGACAAGAAACATCATTCAACACATGAGGGTCTGAAAACAAGGGGGTTCTTCATTTCTCTACTCTAAATTTTGTTATACCAGTTTTCTCTATTCTTTAAATTATTCCAGACGTCGAGAATCTAAAATGTAACTATCTCAAGTAAAAATATCGTTACTTTTTGTTAAAAAGCAGAACATAGTACATGTATATGTTAAACAAACCTGAATAGTAAACGAATCCTATAAACATAAGAGAAAATATCCACAACCGACAAAAGACCACCATTGTTTTCCTTCCGTCTAGATTAAGGAATGGGTGATCGATTTAAACAATAATAAACCACATAGATATGCTTGTTTGAATAAAGATATCGACTGTTTACCTTTTATTGCACTTGTCAGTTTATTACATGTATATATTGAATTTTCGAGAGGTTAAATATTTTAATAAAAGTTTTACAAGATAAAAGTGTCTCTTCCTTGTATGCTCATTCTTTATAAGACATTTTGACAAACTTGTGATTTGAAGTACATAGCAGTTTACTGTACATGTACATGTATATTATTAGCATTTTATCTATTGATATGCATGTACATGTAAATAAAATTATTGTGCATTATACATTATCTTTAACTTCCCCAAATATGTACGCTGTAAGTCTGTTAAGACGGTTTTAATTGTTATGTTTGTTTTCTCCTTGATATTTTTTTAACTTTTTAAAATTTTATTTTACACTAATTTCAATCAATAGACGCATTGAAAAGTTATGAAATTTTAAAAGCCTTTTAAAATCAATAATATCACTATGGTGTCTTCCTCCTATTCCCACTTTTAAAAATCACTATTCCTTCTATTCCCACATGCAAATAACAATAGATGTTTTGATAAATAATTTGTTTTATAACAATCAAGGTTAATTAAAATTCACCTAAGTTTACCTGTATTTTTAAAAGAAAACATATTTCTTACACTGTTTAAGTATATTATTTAAAAAAATTATTACACTGTTTATTTGTAATATGTTTTTCTTCTCCAAAGAATTACCTTAAAATAAAGAATAAGTCAGATAAATAGAAGTAAGATTAAAAATCATTGAATTTGTAAACCTAAAAATGACTGTTAACAGACGACAACACAGTTCGGTGTATGTTAATCTTCAGTACTCAAAAGAATATAACACATTATCAGCAGCAGATATCATATACTATATACCCGAGGGTATCATCAGCTCAGTAGTCAGTACTTCGGTACTGACATGACTTATAACAAACTTTTCTAAAATTGTCCGTTTATAAATTTTGAAATTATAAAGAAACTAAGGTTTCAACTCCTCAGGCAAAGTTGACCTTAGATGGATTTGGCTATTTGTTTTAGGTATTTTTGTCATAGAGCTCTTCAACTGTTTCGGTACTTATACATCCCTCGGATTACAAATATTTGGCTTTGAGCATTCCTGATGAAGGTAAATCCAGAAAAGCGCTTCGGACGCATGAAATTATTAAACGTGCTGTTCTCAATTTTTTCTAGTATAGTGAAGGTACATTTTACTCCTGTCCAAGCACTTTACACATTTCACGCAATGGTTGACGGCGCAATGTATCCACTGGTGCACAGTTTACTACCAGCCAAGAGCGAACTAGAATACACAAGGTTCCTGACTTTACTCAAAGATGTATGTCACCAACTACAACTTCAGCATACCATTATCTTCCTGGACTATGAAGTCGCCATCCGAAATGCAGCATATTATGTATTTCCTTACATCAACGCAAACCACTGTTTTTCCCCACACACAATGCATCTGATGAAAAGCACAAGGAACAGGGATTCAGGTTCCATATAAAGAAGACAACATTCATCAACTAGTACGCCGTGCCGCTGTCTTTCTACTTGTACCTACTGCTGAAGTCGAAGATGTGTGGTTTAATGCACTAACCGACATAGATCAGATTGATACTAACATCAACTACACGCCCTTTACAGACTATGTACCAAATACTGATGGGACCATTACACAACACAGAGACTGAGGACTACACATCATCTAGAGGGATGGCAAAGCACCCACATCCAAACATCTTTAAACTCATAACACTATACTGAAACATGAGGAAGCTACGCCTGACCATGATCCAGTATGCAGACGGTGGGAAGAGAGTGGCCCAAAAACAAAGGTATGTTGAAATTAACAACAGATTAGAAGAACTTATGGATAGATATCGCAACCAGGAAGTCACAACAGTACTGTTTGGTGATGCAGCCTCCCACCTTATTTACGTTGAATAGATTAATAAACTTTAATGGACTTATATACAGTGAATTTCTAATGTGTGTGCTACAATGTGTGATTTGTTTTAGTGCTGTTAACTTGTATTGTTTGTTTCATATTATAATGTTTGCTTGAATCTGCTGTTGAATTTGTGATATAAAAGAAATAAACTAATTTACTTATATTTGTTTCCATTTCTTTCATATTTATTTAAACTAAAAACAGAATTCATACACATACAAAAATAACCTATTACCTATCCAAAAAACACTTATCAATTAATGTTGATTAAACAATTTTATACAGTATAATCATTTGTTTGCACAAGTTTTCCCCTATTGCCGCATGAAATTTTAACTTTTCTTACCAGATTTATAAAAAGTGGGAATAGGAGAAATGAACCATCACTATAAATATAAAAAGGGAGATGTGGTATAATTGCCAATGAGACAATGTTCAAATGAAATGGATGTTAAAAACCTAACCTTAAATTTAAAGAAGTAGAACAAATGTAATAATAAAACTAACAGTATACAGCTCTCTCACAATAAAAAGAAAATAAGAACCACATTCTATCGAATACTTTCAAAAGACCCTTTTGTGACGAAATTTGTTTCTGTAATAAGTTTGCTAATAACGCCGATATAAACATTAAATGGGACCGAAAAAACAAACAAAATTTAAAAAGGGTCATGTTCAACAAACAAACAAATGACGTCGTCTTCAATAAACTTGTCGCGACATATCAAGGTCTATATCATCCCGAGTCTTCAATAATAAACCAGGGGCCTCGGTGGCCGAGTGGTCTAAGTAGTTACTACTGTAATCACTAGCCAGTCAACACTGAGGTTGTGAGTTCGAACCCGCTCGTGCGGATTCACTCGACTCAATCTTAATTGACTAGGATTGTCAGTTTTCCTATCGAAGGTCGGTGGTTTTCTCCGGGCACCCGGCTTCCTCCACCAATAAAACTGGCCGCCACGAAATAGCCCAAAAGCGGTGCTTAAAAGTGGCGTTAAAACACCAAAATCAAAATCAAAAATCAAAAATAAACCTGTCGCAATTTATGAAACTATATATCATCCAGAGTCTTCAAAATAAACCTGTCGCGATATATCAAACTCTTTATCGTCCCGAGTTTTCAACAATAAACCTGTCGCAATATATCAAAGTCTATAACGTCCCGAGTCTTCAACAGTAAACATGTCGCGATATATCAAACTCTTTATCGTCCCGAGTCTTCAACAGTAAACCTGTCGCGATATATCAAAGTCTATATCGTCCCGAGTCTTCCACAGTAAACCTGTCGCGATATATCAAAGTCGATATCGTCCCGAGCCTTCAACAATAAACCTGTCGCGATATACCAAAGTCTATATCGTCCCGCGTCTTCAACAGTAAACCTGTCGCGATATATCAAACTCTATATCATACAGAGTCTTCAACAATAAACCTCTCGCAATATATCAAACTCTTTATCGTGCAGTCTCTTCAACAGTTAACTTGTCGCGATATATCAAAGTCTATATCATCCCAAGTCTTCAACAACAGTATACAGCTCTCTCACAATAAAAAGAAAATAAGAACCACATTCTATCGAATACTTTCAAAAGACCCTTTTGTGACGAAATTTGTTTCTGTAATAAGTTTGCTATTAACGCCGATATAAACATTAAATGGGACCGAAAAACAAACAAAATTAAAAAAGGGTCATGTTCAACAAACAAACAAATGACGTCGTCTTCAATAAACTTGTCGCGACATATCAAGGTCTATATCATCCTGAGTCTTCAAAAATAAACCTGTCGCGATTTATGAAACTATATATCATCCAGAGTCTTCAAAAATAAACCTGTCGCGATATATCAAACTCTTTATCGTCCCGAGTTTTCAACAATAAACCTGTCGCAATATATCAAAGTCTATAACGTCCCGAGTCTTCAACAGTAAACATGTCGCGATATATCAAACTCTTTACCGTCCCGAGTCTTCCACAGTAAACCTGTCGCGATATATCAAAGTCGATATCGTCCCGAGCCTTCAACAATAAACCTGCCGCGATATACCAAAGTCTATATCGTCCCGCGTCTTCAACAGTAAACCTGTCGCGATATATCAAACTCTATATCATACAGAGTCTTCAACAATAAACCTCTCGCAATATATCAAACTCTTTATCGTGCAGTCTCTTCAACAGTTAACTTGTCGCGATATATCAAAGTCTATATCATCCCAAGTCTTCAACAATAAACATGTCGAGATAAATCAAACTCTTTATAGTCCTGAGTCTTCAATAATAAACTTGTCGCGACATATCAAACTCTCTATCGTCCAGAGTCTTTAATAATTAAACCTGTCGCGACATATCAAACTCTGTATAGTCCCGAGTCTTCAACTATAAACCTGTCGCGACATATCAAAATTTGTAACGTCCCGAGTCTTCAACAATAAACCTGTCGCGAATATCAAACTTTGTATAGTCACAAGTCTTCAACAATAAACCTGTCGCGACATATCAAACTCTGTAAAGTCCCGAGTCTTCAACAATAAACCTATCGCGAATATCAAACTTTGTATCGTCCCGAGTCTTCAACAATAAACCTGTCGCGAATATCAAATCCTGTATCGTCCCGAATCTTCAACAATAGACTTGTCGCGAATATCAAATTTTGCATCGTCCCAAGTCTTCAACAATAAACCTGTCGCGACATATCAAACTCTGTATCGTCCCGAGTCGTCAACAATAAACCTGTCGCGACATATCAAAGTATTTATCGTCCCCAGTCGTCAACAGTTAACCTGCCACAATAATGGAGTTCTATATTGTCCTGAGTCTGTTGTGATATACAGTGTGCTATATTATTTCGAGTCTGTTGCGATATACAGAGTTCTATATTGTCTCGAGTCTATTGTGATATACAGAGTTCTATATTGTCCCGAGTCTGTTGCGATATACAGAGTGCTATATTATTTCGAGTCTGTTGCGATATACAGAGTTCTATATTGTCTCGAGTCTATTGTGATATACAGAGTCTATATCATCCTGCGTCTTCAACACTAAACCTTTTGCGATATATCAAACTCTTTATCGTCCCGAGTCTTCAACGGTAAACTTGTCGCGATATATCAAAGTCTATATCGTCCCGAGTCTTCAATAGTAAACCTGTCGCGATATATAAAGTCTATATCGTCCCGAGTTTTCAACAATAAACCTGTAGCAGTGGCGTAGCAAGGCCTTTTATAAGTGTACGCTCAAACCTGAGCGAGGGGTCTGAAGGCCCCACCATGCCCCTGTGTAGCGATATATCAAACTCTTTATCGAGCAGTGTCTTCAACAGTGAATCCTGTCGCGATATATCAAAGTCTATATCATCCCAAGTCTTCAACAATAAACATGTCGAGATAAATCAAACTCCTAATCGTCCCGACTAGTGTTCAATAATAAACTTGTCGCGACATATCAAACTCTCTATCGTCCCGAGTCTTCACAAATAAACCTGTCGCGACATATCAAAATTGGTATGGTCCCGAGTCTTCAACAATAAACCTGTCGCGATATATCAACCCCTGTATCGTCACGAGTCTTCAACAATAAACCTGTCGCGACATATCAAACTTTGTATCGTCCCGAGTCTTCAACAATAAACCTGTCGCGAATATCAAACTCTGTATCGTCCCAAGTCTTAAACAATAAACCTGTCGCGACATATCAAACTTTGTTTCGTCCCGAGTCTTCAACAATAAACCTGTCGCGAATATCAAACTCTGTATCGTCCCGAGTCTTAAACAATAAACCTGTCGCGACATATCAAAATTTGTATCGTCCCGAGTCTTCACAACAATAAACCTGTCGCAATATATCAAACTCTGTATAGTCCCGAGTCTTCAACAATAAACCTGTTGCGATATATCAAACTCTGTATCGTCCCGAGTCTTCAACAATAAACCTGTCGCGACATATCAAAGTCGTTATCGTCCCGAGTCGTCAACAGTTAACCTGCCACAATGATGGATTTCTATATTGTCCCGAGTCTGATGCGATATACAGAGTTCTATATTGTCCCGAGTCTGTTGCGATATACAGAGTTCTATATTATTTCGAGTCTGTTGCGATATGCAGAGTTCTATATTGTCTCGAGTCTCTTGCGATATACAGAACTCTATTTTGTCCCGAGTCTGTTGCGATATACAGAGTTCTATATTGTCCCGAGCCGTGTTAACTCGAATGAATGGAGCAGAAACTATCAAAGATCTGTCATTGAAACAAAATAACTGAAACATTAAGAGATTACTTAAGACAAATATTAACGTAACACCTGACTTGGGACAGACACGTGAAACTAGGGCTAAATAAGCGCTTTTGAGTTTTGTCCACTCGTGACTATTACTCTGTGTGAAATTTAAAGAAACATTAAGTCGAGTTTATATATTTCTTTTTACTGTATTAATTTTTGAATACATGTCCATCTAAACGAAGTCGGATTGATCTGCAGCTAATCCTCCTGTCTTGACACAAACTTAAATATGATTTTCATTAAATTCGACCCCAAAATAATCACTTAATAGGAATAAATATTCAAAAGTCGTAACAAATTCCATTGAGCACAAAATTAATCCAAATCAGATTTTATTTATTTGGATATTCTAAAATGCATTTCTTTTGGCAGAAATTTCAAAAATAGTTATTATCTGGTTTGACTTTAAAACACTGATTTAAAATTAGACTGTACACAAAATACCATAAAATATTTTATGTCCAAGTTTAAGGAATGAGAAACACTTTCTATTTCATATTTTGACACTAAAATTGTCAAAATTGTTTTAGTCTCGCTGCACTCGGTGATATTTTTTAGTTTTATGGAATAACACCCTTTCAAAATCCTGGATCCGCCCTAAAGATAAGAGTACATTTGAACTGTGCAGTATATCTGAGGTAGTTAATGCACACCTTAGCTGTGCATTATCCAGATTATAGCACAGTAAGAACAAAGAGATTTTGCCTATGTCATGTGTTAATTACTTGAATACTTACTCACATTCTAACTTGCACTCGACTCCATGAAAATAAAAGAAACTTTTAAAATAATCAATTAAACAGTTTTGAATAAATGCCTTAACTATGCTATGTTAATTTAATGTAATGCAATACATTGTCTTTTGTTTTCTTGGTACGCATATGTAATATCTTCTACACGTGTTATAGCCTATCGTTTAATTTCTGACTGTAATTGGACCAACATTAATGTTATAATGGCAATAGCCTCAAAACAACTAATTTTCTTAGAAATAAAATCCTAAACTGAACCATACTAATTTGGAGAGAATATAACCGTAATGTTGTTACACACTTCAATCTTCTGAATGACAAACGTGCAATAGAGATCACGCTGACCTTTATATATTGATTTTCGCATATGAATTGATTTACAAGTCGAAGTTCTATTATTGTAAACGGTATGGTTATTGCTCATTGTTGAAGGCCGTACGGTAATTCATTGTGTTCCTTCCGTCTGCGTCATTCTGTCTCGCTCGATCTTGGGAAAATGTATCCTTATTTTAGATACATGCACATTAATAGATAGTGGCCGCAATATCTGAGAAATATTCATGATGCCACCTCTTGTATTTAAATCTATAAACTTTAGTCTGCCAAACACTTATTTCAATCATCCTACCCACTTATCATGCCCTGGAATAATCTAAATATATAAAATTGCGGTTTTATCCAACGCAATCATAGGTTTGACGTTGTTCTCAATTTAGACTTGTTTATATTTTTCGTTTGGGCTTGTATTATATTTGCCTCCCGGTTTATATAATCCGTTCATCCTATTTCGACTCTTTAAAATTCAAGAGTCTAACCTAAAATGAGGTAAATTATATGGCCTTCCAAATACCGTTTCGATTCCTAACATCACTGAAGAGACATTAATTGTCGAAATCCGGATATGGTGTACTAATTTTTGCATCTTTGTTTGCGGTATACCATCTTTTCTGCAAGTTTATTGTTTTCTGTTTGATATTTAGTTAATAGTTAAGATCCATTTTGTTACATCTGGTGATCCGTTTATTTGGCAATCGCCAATGGCAGTCAGCAGGGTTTAAGAATAATTAAACCTGTCGCGACATATCAAACTCTGTATAGTCCCGAGTCTTCAACTATAAACCTGTCGCGACATATCAAAATTTGTAACGTCCCGAGTCTTCAACAATAAACCTGTCGCGAATATCAAACTTTGTATAGTCACAAGTCTTCAACAATAAACCTGTCGCGACATATCAAACTCTGTAAAGTCCCGAGTCTTCAACAATAAACCTATCGCGAATATCAAACTTTGTATCGTCCCGAGTCTTCAACAATAAACCTGTCGCGAATATCAAATCCTGTATCGTCCCGAATCTTCAACAATAGACTTGTCGCGAATATCAAACTTTGCATCGTCCCAAGTCTTCAACAATAAACCTGTCGCGACATATCAAACTCTGTATCGTCCCGAGTCGTCAACAATAAACCTGTCGCGACATATCAAAGTATTTATCGTCCCCAGTCGTCAACAGTTAACCTGCCACAATAATGGAGTTCTATATTGTCCTGAGTCTGTTGTGATATACAGTGTGCTATATTATTTCGAGTCTGTTGCGATATACAGAGTTCTATATTGTCTCGAGTCTATTGTGATATACAGAGTTCTATATTGTCCCGAGTCTGTTGCGATATACAGAGTGCTATATTATTTCGAGTCTGTTGCGATATACAGAGTTCTATATTGTCTCGAGTCTATTGTGATATACAGAGTCTATATCATCCTGCGTCTTCAACACTAAACCTTTGCGATATATCAAACTCTTTATCGTCCCGAGTCTTCAACGGTAAACTTGTCGCGATATATCAAAGTCTATATCGTCCCGAGTCTTCAATAGTAAACCTGTCGCGATATATAAAGTCTATATCGTCCCGAGTTTTCAACAATAAACCTGTAGCAGTGGCGTAGCAAGGCCTTTTATAAGTGTACGCTCAAACCTGAGCGAGGGGTCTGAAGGCCCCACCATGCCCCTGTGTAGCGATATATCAAACTCTTTATCGAGCAGTGTCTTCAACAGTGAATCCTGTCGCGATATATCAAAGTCTATATCATCCCAAGTCTTCAACAATAAACATGTCGAGATAAATCAAACTCCTAATCGTCCCGACTAGTGTTCAATAATAAACTTGTCGCGACATATCAAACTCTCTATCGTCCCGAGTCTTCACAAATAAACCTGTCGCGACATATCAAAATTGGTATGGTCCCGAGTCTTCAACAATAAACCTGTCGCGATATATCAACCCCTGTATCGTCACGAGTCTTCAACAATAAACCTGTCGCGACATATCAAACTTTGTATCGTCCCGAGTCTTCAACAATAAACCTGTCGCGAATATCAAACTCTGTATCGTCCCAAGTCTTAAACAATAAACCTGTCGCGACATATCAAACTTTGTTTCGTCCCGAGTCTTCAACAATAAACCTGTCGCGAATATCAAACTCTGTATCGTCCCGAGTCTTAAACAATAAACCTGTCGCGACATATCAAAATTTGTATCGTCCCGAGTCTTCACAACAATAAACCTGTCGCAATATATCAAACTCTGTATAGTCCCGAGTCTTCAACAATAAACCTGTTGCGATATATCAAACTCTGTATCGTCCCGAGTCTTCAACAATAAACCTGTCGCGACATATCAAAGTCGTTATCGTCCCGAGTCGTCAACAGTTAACCTGCCACAATGATGGATTTCTATATTGTCCTGAGTCTGATGCGATATACAGAGTTCTATATTGTCCCGAGTCTGTTGCGATATACAGAGTTCTATATTATTTCGAGTCTGTTGCGATATGCAGAGTTCTATATTGTCTCGAGTCTCTTGCGATATACAGAACTCTATTTTGTCCCGAGTCTGTTGCGATATACAGAGTTCTATATTGTCCCGAGCCGTGTTAACTCGAATGAATGGAGCAGAAACTATCAAAGATCTGTCATTGAAACAAAATAACTGAAACATTAAGAGATTACTTAAGACAAATATTAACGTAACACCTGACTTGGGACAGACACGTGAAACTAAGTCTAAATAAGCGCTTTTGAGTTTTGTCCACTCGTGACTATTACTCTGTGTGAAATTTAAAGAAACATTAAGTCGAGTTTATATATTTCTTTTTACTGTATTAATTTTTGAAGACATGTCCATCTAAACGAAGTCTGATTGATCTGCAGCTAATCCCCCTGTCTTGACACAAACTTAAATATGATCCTCATTAAATTCGATCCCAAAATAGTCACTTAATAGGAATAAATATTCAAAAAGTCGTAATAAATTCCATTGAGCACAAAATTAATCCAAATCAGATTTCATTTATTTGGATATTCTAAAATACATTTCTTTTGGCAGAAATTACAAAAAAATAGTTATTATCTGGTTTGACTTTGAAACACTGATTTAAGATTTACATTGTACACAAAATATCATAAAATATTTTATGTCCTAGTTTAAGGAATGAGAAACACTTTCTATTTCATATTTTGACACTAAAATCGTCAAAATTGTTTTTAGTCTCGCTACACTCGGTGATATTTTTTAATTTTATGGAATAACACCCTTTCAAAATCCAGGATCCGCCCCTAAAGGTAAGAGTACTTTTGAACTGTGCAGTATATCTGAGGTAGTTAATGCACACCTTAGCTGTGCATTATCCAGATTATAGCACAGTAAGAACAAAGAGATTTTACCTATGTCATGTGTTAATTACTTGAATACTTACTCACATTCTAACTTGCACTCGACTCCATGAAAATAAAAGAAACTTTTAAAATAATCAATTAAACAGTTTTGAATAAATGCCTTAACTATGCTATGTTAATTTAATGTAATGCAATACATTGTCTTTTGTTTTCTTGGTACGCATATGTAATATCTTCTACACGTGTTATAGCCTATCGTTTAATTTCTGACTGTAATTGGACCAACATTAATGTTATAATGGCAATAGCCTCAAAACAACTAATTTTCTTAGAAATAAAATCCTAAACTGAACCATACTAATTTGGAGAGAATATAACCGTAATGTTGTTACACACTTCAATCTTCTGAATGACAAACGTGCAATAGAGATCACGCTGACCTTTATATATTGATTTTCGCATATGAATTGATTTACAAGTCGAAGTTCTATTATTGTAAACGGTATGGTTATTGCTCATTGTTGAAGGCCGTACGGTAATTCATTGTGTTCCTTCCGTCTGCGTCATTCTGTCTCGCTCGATCTTGGGAAAATGTATCCTTATTTTAGATACATGCACATTAATAGATAGTGGCCGTATTATCTGACAAATATTCATGATGCCACCTCTTGTATTTAAATCTATAAACTTTAGTCTGCCAAACACTTATTTCAATCATCCTACCCACTTATCATGCCCTGAATAATCTAAATATATAAAATTGCGGTTTTATCCAACGCAATCATAGGTTTGACGTTGTTCTCAATTTAGACTTGTTTATATTTTTCGTTTGGGCTTGTATTATATTTGCCTCCGGGTTTATATAATCCGTTCATCCTATTTCGACTCTTTAAAATTCAAGAGTCTAACCTAAAATGAGGTAAATTATATGGCCTTCCAAATACCGTTTCGATTCCTAACATCACTGAAGAGACATTAATTGTCGAAATCCGGATATGGTGTACTAATTTTGCATCTTTGTTTGCGGTATACCATCTTTTCTGCAAGTTTATTGTTTTCTGTTTGATATTTAGTTAATAGTTAAGATCCATTTTGTTACATCTGGTGATCCGTTTATTTGGCAATCGCCAATGGCAGTCAGCAGGGTTTAAGAACATCCGTTGTTCGACCTGCTAGTCAAATGCGTTTTGTTAAAATATACTTTTCACTTTTTGGTCTTTTGGAAAATGTTGTTTGTGCTGTATTTAGACCCTCTACCAAGAAATTTGTTTTGCATGCACACGTATAAAATTGCGGTTTTATCCAACGCAATCATAGGTTTGAACGTTGTCTTCAATTTAGACTTGTTTATATTTTTCGTTTGGGCTTGTATTATATTTGCCTTCGGGTTTATGTGATCCGTTCATCCTATTTCGACTCTTCAAAATTCAAGAGTCTTTCCTAAAATGAGGTAAATTATATGGCCTTCCAAATAACGTTTCGATTCCTAACATCACTGAAAAGACATTAATTGTCGAAATCCGGATATGGTGTACTAATTTTGCACCTTTTGTTTGCGGTATACCATCTTTTCTGCAAGTTTATTATTTTCTGTTTGGTATTTAATTAATAGTTAAGATCCATTTTGTTACATCTGGTGATCCGTTTATTTGGCAATCGCCAATGGCAGTCAACAGGGTTTAAAACATCCGCTGTTCGACCTGCTAGTCAAATGCGTTTTGTTAAAATATACTTTTTCACTTTTTGGTCTTTTGGAAAATGTTGTTTGTGCTGTATTTAGACCCTCTACCAAGACATTTGATTGCATGCACACGTATAAAATTGCGGTTTTATCCAACGCAATCATAGGTTTGAACCTTGTTTTCAATTTAGACTTGTATATATATATAAGAAGTACAGGTATATACAGTACAGGCGATTTGGTGTCACGATATCTCAGTAGCATGAGTTCGAATCCCGGCGAGGAAGAACAAAAATTTGCGAAAGCAAATTTACAGATCTAACATTGTTGGGCTGATGTTTAGACGAGTAGTTTATACAGAATGCACACAGCCATGTATCACCATCACTGCTGGTGATCCGATGGATAAATCTGTTGTAGAGTTGTCACTGGTTCAGACGTACTTATAAATATAATTATTTCTGTGACTGTATCTTGCATTAATTTGTAGGATCCTTTACAATAGATATTTCAGCTGATCTGTAACAATTCCATCTTCATGCCTTATATATCATGTACTGTATTACGACGCTAGATTAAAATTGATGAGGAAGGTAACACCCGGCCACTGAAAGCTTTATTATTATGAAGCCTAGGTGGTCGTGTGGTCTAGCGCGTTGGATACAGTGCAGGCGATTTGGTGTCACGATATCTCCGTAGCATGAGTTCGAATCCCGGTGAGGAAGAACAAAAATTTGCGAAAGCAAATTTACAGATCTAACATTGTTGGGCTGATGTTTAGACGAGTTGTATATATATATATACGAAATCTAAGTTCAAACTAAGCTTTTAAAAGTCTTTGTAACAGAGGTGTTGACAGAATCATCACATTCATATTATGTATGTGCCTTTCCGAAGTCAGGAGCCTGTAATTCAGTTGTTGTCGTTTGTTTATTCATGTTTTGTATATATAAATCTGGCCTTAGTTTTCTCGTTCGAATTGCTTTACATTTGTCAATTCGAAGCTTTTATAGCTAACTATGCTTTATGAGTTTTGCCCAATGCCGAAGGCCGTACGGTGACATATACATGTAGTTGTAAACTTCTATGTCATTTTGTCTCTGGTGGAGAGTTGTCTTATTGACAATTATACTACATCTTCTAATTTTGATGGCCCCGCCGCAGTGGGAAGATGGCATTAATTGTTACTCATGTTAGTTCGTACGTTCGTTCATTTGTACGTCCAAAATTAGCGTCGTTCTCTAACTTAAGTTTGTCTCAACCAACTGTTATGAAACTTATACACAATGCTTGTTACCAAAACACAGATCAAGTTCGAATTTTGTTGCGTCATTTTTATCGTTATTTTTACTGTCTTGAGAGTTATGTCCCTTTAAAACATTAGATGCAAGAGATGGTATTGCCCGTGTTGCATGTACAATTTCTCCATTTATTATATATATATATAAAAAATTATTCATTTTCCACTTTTTAAATGGATAGCTTTTGACTAAAAATATATCAAAAGTATTGTTCCATGATATATATGAAAATATTGACAAAAATTTGAATTGAACTACATTTGACAATTTTTCCTGTTTCCTGTTTCCGGAAAATCGTGATACACATCTTAGTTTTTGACTCAAAGAAGTAATTTCTGGTTATGAAATTTTGTCAGTTTCCGTACACAATCTTCTTTGTTATCTTTAAATAGAATACATTTGACAAACTTTCCGGTTTCCTGCTATCATAGATTTTATTATAAAATCTCAGGTTTTACTTTTAAAATACTAATTCCCGTCTTCTTTTCCTCGAATGTGACTGACCGAATTACACTTATCACATGTTTTGTACATATATGAGCATAACGACGGGCGCCACATGTGGAGCAGAATCTGCTTACCCTTCCGGAGCACCCAGGTGTTCGGGTTCGTGTTGCTCAGTCTAAAAGTGTCCGTTATTGTAAAGAAGCGATCATTTTTGACAACTTTACGCAAAGAAATATCTATATCTTTTCAAATAAAATTTGGATGTACTCACTCTACGTCCTTGTCTGAAGTCGCAACTGCCTTATTTCTCATCCGTTGTAATTATATTCTTTTATTTGTGATTGAAAAATAAATCATGTCATCAAATACTATTATTTAAATGGGTCTGGGTGGGTTTCAAGAATAAACAAATTGCAAAAAAGCAGAATAAAGGGCTAAAAATATATTAAAAATAGGGCGGCTAAGGCAAACAAATAAATAATAGAGAATAATGGGGCGCTAAAATATGCGGAAAAGAGAATAAGAAAATAGAAAATAAAGAAATGAATGACCTCCATCCAGACTTATTTTACATGGGAAATCGGTTGATCAGTTACGAACAATTCTGAAAACTTGTTGAAAATCATCAGGAAAATAAATAATGCAACTATATTTTCAAACTCGGTGTGGTTAATTGCAATGGTTTAATATAAAACTCATCAAAGATCTATCAAATGTGGTATCAATCCAGTGCTATACAAAAGGGAAGCGACACTTTATTACCAAATGTGGTATCAATCCAGTGCTATACAAAGGAAGCGACACTTTATTATCAGATGTGGTATCAATCCAGTGCTATACAAAGGAAGCTTTATTATCAAATGTGGTATCGATCCAGTGCTATACAAAAGGGAAGCGACACTTTATTATCAAATGTGGTATCGATCCAGTGCTATACAAAAGGGAAGCGACACTTTATTAGTTGTGTTCGTCCGAAACACTTTCCTTGGTTTACCTTCATCATGAACGCTCAAAGTCAAGAAAGTCAAGTCTTAGATGCATGATTTTTTATCAGTTGTTAGTGGCTTTGAACTAGCTGTCAGATAACTGCGAGTACTCTCAGATCTGTTCCTAGTGTCTTTTGTTGTTTGGATGTACAAGTACCCTGCCACGTCCACTTGTATTTTTGTCCATCTGATGAGTTAAGCCTTTTTCAACTGATTTTTATAGTTCGTTCTTATGTTGTACTGTTATATCACTGTCCCAGGTTAGGGGAGGGATTGGGATCCCCGCCACATTAACATGTTTAACCCCTGTAGTTCAGTGGTTGTCGTTTGTTTATGTGTTACATTTTTTTTTCGTACATAAATAAGGCCGTTAGTTTTCTCGTTTGAATTGTTTTACATTGTCATTTCGGGGCCTTTTATAGCTGACTATGCGGTATGGGCTTTGCTCATTGTTGAAGGCCGTACGGTGACCTATAAAATAAAATTGAGAATGGAAATGGGAATGTGTCAAAGAGACAACAACCCGACCACAGAACAGACAACAACAGAAGGTCACCAATAGGTCTTCAATACAGCGAGAAATTCCCGCACCCGGAGGCGTCCTTAAGCTGGCCCCTAAACAAATATATATACTAGTTCAGTGATAATGGACGTCATACTAAACTCCAAATTATACACAAGAAACTAAAAGTAAAATAATACAAGACTAACAAAGGCCAGAGGCTCCTGACTTGGGACAGGCGCAAAATGCGGCGGGTTAAACATGTTTATGAGATCTCAACCCTCCCCTATACCTCTAGCCAATGTAGAAAAGTAAACGCATAACAATACGCACATTAAAAGTCAGTTAAAGAGAAGTCCGAGTCCGATGTCAGAAGATGTAACAAAGAAAATAAACAAAATGACAATAATACATAAATAACAACAGACTACTAGCAGTTAACTGACATGCCAGCTCCAGACCTCAATTAAACTGATTGAAAGATTATATCTTCATCATATGAATATCAGGCACAATCCCTCCCGTTAGGGGTTTAGTATCATACCATCATAAAATATATGAGAAGAGCATAACCCGTGTCATGCCAACAACTGGTTTTAAATAAATGTGTTTAGTTCCGATGCAAAGACCCTATAAGTGAATCAATATTAAAGCCAAAATATGCAATCTTTAATGACCTGACAACAGTATCGTAACTATATCCCTTCTTAATAAGTCTATTTAAAGGTTTTGTTAGCTTCTGAGGTGAATACTGACATTTTAGTGCTTTATAAAGAATATTACCATAAAAGATTGGATGTGAAATACCTGAACGTATAAGAAGTCTGCATGTTGAGCTATATTTACGAATGATGTCCTTATACCGATGATAAAATTTAGTAAATGTTTTGACTAGTTTGTGATATCGAAAACCCTGGTGTAATAATTTTCGGTAATACATAAATTTCTTTCGTTAAAATCTGAAACGTTGTTACATACACGAGCGAATCGTACAAGTTGAGATATATAACACCGTAAGATGGTGACAAGGAACGTCACCATCTAAAATGGATAATTAACGATAGGAAATGAAAATCATCTCTTTTATCATAAATTTTGTATTAAGCTTTCCGTTAATGATATGGATATCAAGATCGAGGAAAGGGCAGTGGTCATTGTTAGTATTAGCTTTATTTAAAGTAAGTTCAACAGGATAAATTTCTTTAGTATACATACTGAAGTCGTCATTATTGAGAGCCAATATATCATCCAAATATCTAAAAGTATTATTAAATTTTGTATCAGATGTTGTTTCGATGGGTCTTTGCTGATTTTAGTCATAAATTGTAACTCATAGCAATACAAAACAGGTCCGCAATAAGTGGTGCACAGTTAGTCCCATTGGAATTCCGATAACCTGACGATATACGGAATCTCCAAAGCGAACAAAATATTATCTAGTAAAAATTCAAGGGCAGATATAGTATCAAAGCATGTCCAATTGACATATTTCTTTTGTTTATTGCTACTAAAAATGACCTAAAAGAGTTAGAACATATGTATTCACATTCTGACTTTTAAATGCCCATTTAATTAGGTGTGTGAATTTTTCTTAATGAGAATGTGAGGCAATGTGGTATACAAGGTAGAAAAATCAAAACTTTGAACAGATTCAAAATCACCAATATAAGCATGCAATTTATCAAGTACTTCCAACGAGTTTTTGACACTCCAAAAGTAATTAATTCCACTATTTTCAAAGGCCTTATTTGAACAATTTATTATCAGGTTTTGATTGTACCAAGTGAACTGGTAAGAAGAATAGACAATTTAGTAGTGGAACAATGGCTTGAAGACGAAATAAATCTATATTTGTAAGGTGTTTTATGTAGCTTCGGAAGCCAGTACATAGTTGGGACTTTCATTGTATTTGGTTCTGCTTGTAAAGAGGTAGCTAAAAGTTTATGTTTGTTACAGATGTCGTTTTCTGAAAATGGAGTCAGTTGGAATGTTGGTGAATTGGTGATTTCTTTTTCAGGACCTCAATGTAAAATTTACGTCAAACAATAATGATATTATTAGCAGCTTTATCGGCCGGGACAAAACAAATTCCTTGGCTAGTTCTTTAAGTTTATGTTTGATACGAGAAATAGGTTTATTATGGTTGTTGTTAAGAGTAAAATGTTCTTTAAAATGTTGAATACGTATATCAACTATGTTCATTACTGAATTAAAAAAGAGTCCAAAGATTTTTGTCAGCTTTTTCCCGTTTGTATAGTTGTTAATTTCTATGTCATTTTGGTCTCTTGTGGACAGTTGTCTCATTGGCAATCATACCACATCTTCTTTTTATAAGTATCGAAAACATAAAAGCTACATATCAAATTAATCTAAGGTCAATTTTTCCTGAGAGAGTTAGTACAATTGAATACTAACACGCAAAAGTACACCGACGACACAATTAGTACTGGCTATCATACGACATAGACTATCGTCTTACCTTAGGATGAATTTTCATAGGTATTTTGTACCGTTTTTTTGTAACTGAACATACACTTTAATCTAGTCAAGCTATGCATTTCAAGTAATATTATCCTTATTGTAGAGATTTATGATATGCTAAACCTCAGAAGTATTTGAAAACTAATGTCCCCCATCTATACGTATTCTATATCACAGTTGTAAATTCTTACAGTCTAGACATTATCTTTGTGAACAGTTCTTTGTGAGATTAAGCCATAAACGGCTTATCATAATATCAAAGACCAAATCTGCGGAACGAGAGGCACAGGTAATCTGCATACACGCCAACTCTGTGGTATGAAAGGGCACAGGTAATCTCCATACACGCCAAATCTGCGGTATGAAAGGGCCAGGTAATCTCCATACACACCGAATCTGTGACACGAAAGGCACAGGTAATCTCCATAAACTTCAAATCTGCGGTATGACGGGCACATGTAATCTCCGGCATGAAGGTCACATGTTAATTATATTCGTACACACCGAATATTCGACACGAAAGGCCTCTTATGTCTCCATACAAGCCGAAACTGTGGCACGAAAAGTTGTATAAAAGTCATGTTTAAAGCCGCCGTACGTGGTCTTTAATTGCTTACTTGTTGCACCACCTCACTTTAATTCTGATGGATAGTTGTCTTTTTGGAAGTCATACCACATCTCATTTTGTTATGAAAAACAATCACGTTATGCACTTTAAAAAAGTCTATTTTATAGCTTACTATGCGGTATGGGATTTGCTCATTGTTGAAGGCCGGACGGTGAGTATCATAGTCTCTTACCTTTTACGTCAAATGGTCTCAGGTGAAGAGTTATCTCATTGGGAATCATACCACATCTTCTTATTTATGATTTGTAAAATTGAGAATGGAAATGGGGAATGTGTAAAAGAGACAACAACCCAACCAAAGAGTAAAAAAACAGCCGAAGGCCAGAAATGGGTCTGCATCACAGCGAGAAAATCCCGCACCAGGAGGCGGACTTCAGTTGGCCCCTAAACAAAAATGTGTACTAGTTCAGTGAAAATGGACATCATACTAAACTCCAAAACATATAAATGAACTAAAATTAAAAACATACAAGATTAACAAAGCCCAGAAGCTCCTGACTTGGGACAGACGCAAAATGCGGCGGGTTAAACAAGTTTTGTGAGATCCCGACCTCCCTATACCTCTAGCCTATGTAGATTTAACAAACACAAAGCAAATACGCACAGTTAAACTCCGTTTAAAAGAAGTCCAAGTCCGATGTCAGACTAGGTAACAAAAGAAACTTAGCAAAATGACAATGATACATAAATTTACAAAGGACTACCAGCAGTTAATGACATGCCAGCTTCAGACCTCAATTAAACTGATTGAAAGATTATATCTTCATCATATGAAAATCAAGCACTATCACTCCCGTAAGGGATTTAGTATCATACCATCATAAAATATATGAGAAGAACATAACCCGTATCATGCCAACAACTGGTTTAAGAATAAATGTGTTTATTCCCGATAAAAAGACCCTATGAGTGAATCAATATTAATACGAAAATAAGCCATCGTTAATGACTTGACAACAGTATCGTAACTATATCCCTTCTGAATAAGTCTGTTTAAAGGTTTGGTTAGCTTTTGAGGTGAATGCCGACATGTGCCGTTTTCTGAGTGAAACAAAAAGACGATAAAATTTTCTAAAAACACACCAAAACCACCATCCGCACACACACACACAATTTCCCATATCCAGAATTTAACACAGAAACACCAGGGCTACATGAACCTATTGGTGGTTCGTGTTGCTCAGTCCTTTTGATGTCTGGTGTATCATTGTCTCATTTACATACATCACACATCAACTTATTTTTACACTTAAAGGATTCACTAACATTGTCTTCTTACAAGTCCATGCTTGTCTGGTGTTTCCACCAGTTACTCTGGCATTTTATTGATGAAAACGTCATCAAAACATGTGATAGCACCTATAGCAAATGTTTGTGATCTTCTATTAACAATCGAAACAAAATGTGATGAACGACAAGAGAATACAAAAAACAAGAAGACACACGTTTCACTTTAAAATATACATTCATAGGGATTAAATCATTAGTGACATTTAAACGAAAACAAATAATTAATACATATTTAAATGTTTACCATTTTATTAAAAAATTAAATGAAAGGAATCTACAATGTTTTAAAGAATAATGATAGGTATTTTAAAACATGACCATAAATTCAGATTTGATAATACAAAACATTGAAAAACCTTGGCATCTAGTAGATTAATCAATATTTTATTTTACATGTATAAGCTAAAAGCATTCAATATAAATTCATTTGTATAAAAAGTAAAAAGTTTCATTGCTTATTTTAATCAGTCTTTAAAATAACGACATACAAAATAATTCTGTCTGGCATTCTTAATTACTTCCTCTCAGAGTAATTTCACTTACTTCCAAACACGGGCAGATCAAAGATTTTTGAAAGGAAGCGTAAATTCCCGTAAGAACTTTCTCTCAGAGTAATTTCACTGACTTCCTAAACACAGCTGTCTGGCATTCTTAATTGCGTCCTCTCAGAGTAGTTTCACTTATTTCCCAAACACGTGCTGACCCTAGATTTTTTTAAGGGGCTTAACAACCTAAAAAGTAAAAAATATTGCCGCGCGGAACCAGTATTTTTGAACGGTTTAATCTACAAAATGATATATTTTCCAATCAAAGGGAGAGGACAGCACAATAATGAGGTACATGGTTAAAAGTAGACAAACTTATATTTATGTTTTCATTTTCCACAAATATTTATTTTCTCGGTAGGGAAAGGTTGCGGATACACATTTTATTAAGGTAAAACGTTGTAGGTATACGAACTCATATTAATGTTTTCATGAGGCGGTTGGGTTCACAGCATTACTAAAGTTAATGGTAATAGGTAGACGAAACAAAGCATGCAAATCTTTACCTTTGATATATATAAAATGATTCGTCATTTGAGTTAAAGATATCGATATTTTAATTTGAGAAAACATACCAAGGTTAAGAGAATTGTCTGAAAATCACTACAACAGCACACATCACGTTCAGCCATGTTTTTATCTGTAATGTTGATCCTCCATCAATCTGAGGTCCATTACAAAGTCTGTATCGCAGATTGTAACGCACGCCAATCTTTTGCTTGATCCCTTTTCATAGATACACGTGGTGTGATTGAGACTAGGTTCAAGGTCATGAAACCTCGGATCCTGAATCGAGTAGCTCCTATCGGTATTGTGACAGTCTCTTAGATATGCATGCGTTTGTCCTGTAATATTAAATAATAACGAATATAAACCACATAAATATAACGTACAGAATTGTTTGGTCGAAGATAAAGAAACTATTGCTTATACATCAAAAGAGGAGGATGATACCAAAGGGACATTCAAACTAACAAGTCGGAAACACACTGTTAATGACATGGCAAAATAAATCTGAAATTTGACGAAAAGACAAAAAAAAAAACCTACAAAACACAGCATAGAAAACTAAAGACTTAACACCGTGAACTCTACCATAGATTTGCAGAAGTCCAAGATCGAGATCATCTTATCAATTGCAAGCCCTATAGATGAACAAACAATGTTACAAAGGCTTCAAAGTATTAACGGGTGTTTTATTTTTACTTGGGCCGCCTGTTTTGTTTTGTTTTTTCTTTTTCCGGCGGCTTCTATTCTCTCCTTATTTCAATTTAACGTTGGATATGGAAGAAAAATCGAACTCCTTAAAAGACAAGATTTTAAAAGCTTTTGAATGACTTTATTCACGTACAAGCATGACATACTCATTATTATTCTTCAGTTATCATTTTCTATATAAAATAGGTACACAATATTTTGAGTATTTTTCAAATTGCAAGCGTTGAACTATTTGACCGGTCAATAGTTTCCAACTATTGGACCTCGATGAAACTATTTGACCGCAAGCGTCATTATATTTCGCGGAATTTCAAATGCAGCTACGGGATTGGATGATTTTGAAAATACCGCGGTAGTTACGACGTCACGTTTTACCTATTGTTTCTAGTGTTTGAAGTCAGTGCAGGACGTAGCCTTATCATTTCATAATATGTATGAAGTAAACGTTAAACAATATGGTTTTGTTTTGCTTTTATATTACGATAGTTGATTTATCCCCGCCATTTATTGTCTGTTGTCTTTTCGATATAATAAAACACTGACTGGATATTCGCGGAATAGTAAGTTAATTGTCCCTCGGCTACGCCTCGGGGCAATAGTTGCACCTCGGGGACAATAAACTTACTATTCCACTCATACCCAGTCAATAAGTATACATAAGTTTGATAAAGTATATATTTTGTTGGATGTAATTTTGACTACTAAATAGCCCTTACACGTCCTGTATATTTCATTTATATTCTATGATGAAACTTCATGTTAGAGTGTTGTTTTAATTTTGACGATATCAAACCAACAGCTTTAACTACCCTATCTAGTAGTAGTGAGTATATTATGGCCCTGCTTTTAAATCGGGGCTGTGTATTATTTTATTGTTCAATTTAGTGCTTGTCATGGTATAAGCTGACCCTTTTGTATTATTCGTTTTTCTGAGTTACGACATACGGTCTAGGTAAAGGGGAGGTTTGTGCGAACATAAGCTGATTTTGTGCATGTACCAAGTCGAGTTACTTGCACTATGTGTTGTTGTTTGTCTTTGTTTTGTAGGTCGGCTTTTAACTGCAGAGTTGGTGACTTCTGTTTTTATGTATAATAGTTTGTTCCCATTTTGAACACACATGGCGGTTTTAAACTCCACCTATCTCTTTTATACCGATAGACAGTCTATCATGATATATCTCACCCTGTTCTTCAATTCTTTCTATAATACAGATTTCACTTGTGTTTGAACAATCTTTAAATATTTATATGGTTCTTTGTCTTCCTTATCCCGATCCGGATCTTTTAGAGAAGCATTCCGTCTGTAATACTCGGCTTCCATGCCGGCTCTGTCTGTTACACACGGTCCTCCGATCGAACTATCACCGCATTGGTAACACCATAACGCATCTGGATATACAAGAATTATTTAAATTTTACTTTTAACATTCAGCACACTTAGCTTTGTTTTGTTATAAACTAGGCCGGTTATTTTCTCGTTTGAAACGTGTCAATTTTTTTTATGTCGAAGCCTTTTAATTCGACTAAACTGTTTTTTCTCTCATTGTTGAAGTCCGTACGGTTGCCTATAGTTGATTACATCCACTTCAATTGAACTTTGGTGGATAGTTGTCTCATTGTCAATCATACCACATCTTCCTATTTTATATTTATCATGGCGGACAGTTTTATTGGTGAGAGAAGCGGGAGTACACGGAGGGAACCACTGACCTTCGGCAATACAACTGGCAATTCTGGTCATTTGTGACTAGGGTCAAACGCACCTGTCATGAGCGGGGATTGAACTAACAGCCTATAAGTGTTACCAGGCTAGTGATCAATGTAACTCAACTGCTTATACCACTTGGCCTCAAATGAAAAAGGACAACCATTGACGATCTTTCATACCTGGGACGGGAACATAAATATCTGGCTGAGTTGAACTAAGAAATTTATAGCTAGATTATAGGTGGGTTTTTCAAACGAAGGAGTTTCCAGCTACAATCTCATCGAAGGGCGATAAACATCTTCAAAATTGAAAGACCATTGATAATCTGTTTATCACTATTTTGCCGATGACGTCGTTGATGTTAACTTGACAACGGCACGTGCGTCTTTAGTTTCTTACGACAATTTTTTAATTGCTGTTTTGTGTTTTTTCTTCTTTTTATCTTTATCGTGCTAATTTTTCATATCATGTTACTCGCTTGTAATCCATTTTGACTAGCGAATTCTCTACAGCTAGAATTTTGAGTTTGTTACTCCTAATAGAAAAAAAAATGTTGATGAGCCCTTCGATGAGATTGTATCTGAGAAACACCCTCTCGTTTGGAAAAAAAAACATCGATAATCTATAAATCTCAACCGAGTACCATGATATGAAAAAATATCAGACAAAGATCAAAAGAGAAGACTGTTACACAAAATAGTGATAACAACCGTCATTCTTTTAAAATATACAATCTCGGTAAAATGTAAAATGGATAAAAAAGGTTTAAATAAAGGAGAAGTTACTTTTTTTAAATAAAAAATATAATGCATCAGTCAAATGATATCTCTGATGCTCACAGATATCAGTGTCAGTATTTAAGTATTTATAGTAAAATTTCAAACTTCCTGTTTTTAATGCGAAACTACACTATACAAAAAGTTATGAAAATGGTAAAAATAGCCAATGCCTTATCGAACATATATTTTCAATAAGCCAATATTAAATTAACAACTACAAAGACTATGGTGAGGCTGAACAATTTATTGGCTATCGCTGCTGAATTTTTCAACAAACTTGATACAAAATGACACCTGTTTTCTCTTTATTCAAGTATGTCAATTTCATCATGTTTCCAATGTCAAAGTAACACCACAGATGACATTTCTGTACTACGTTTGAATTTCGGGGATGAAATAAAGGTTTTTTTTTTACCTACACATTTTATTTACAAGCATTTTCTGTTTTGTTACCAGTTATTTATTTAGATTTTAGATTTACGTTTGTAAAAATGATTTTTGTTGGTTTACAACAGGTGTTTTCAAAAGTGTTTTGTGTTTGTTAATAGGATTTTATTTTGTTTACAATGATGTTTGTTTGTAAACAGCGATTTTTTGTGGTTTAAGTTTTGTAGGAATTTTGCTTTGAAAGCTGGGAGATTTTTACAAGGAATTGTGTTTGTTTACAGTGATGTTTGTTTGTTGACAGAAATGATTGTTTGTACAGTGAATAATGGTTTGTTTACATTGATCATGGTTTGTTTACAAATGAGTAAAGGTAATGACGAAATTGATTTGATTGATTGATGTTTGCTTAACGCATTGTGACAAATATTTCATGAATGTTAAAACGAGAACAAATTAAGAATAAATAATATGTCCCCTAGTGTGACAAGGTGTCCAGGGCAGAACTGGTCTTCGTAGTTTATATACAGGACATAGAACCTGGGTTAGTTTGGTTATTTCGTGGCTGCGCTAACATTAAGTAAAGAGGTATCCAGAAAACGTTACTTTTACTTGAATGTTAGATCAGTCCGTTCACATTTTGGTAGGTAATGTAATCGAGGTCGTCCAAGAATGAAGATAAAGGGACATTTCGACTGCCTCTGAAAATAAGGATATACAACATAGGGCTCTTTTGCCTTGTAACAGGCTACCGACGGACCCTCAAACAAGGGTAATTAACGTGATGAGAACATGTCACTCTCTATATAGGAGGCATAGGTTTCACGTCCACATTCTGACTGGATGTGGCCGAAATTGATCTGCTTACTATATAAATTAATTTGAAATTCGGAGATCATAATGAAAAAGTAAAATAACAAAATACCAAACTCCGAGGAATATTCTAAGCGGAAAGTCCCTAAGCAAATGGCAAAATCAAAAGCTCAAACACAACAAACGAATGGATAACAACTGTCATATTCCTGACTTGGTACAGGCATTTTCTTATGTAGAAAATGGTGGAATAAACCTGGTTATATAGCTAGCTAAATCTTTCACTTGTATGACAGTCGCATAAAATTCCGTTATATTGACAACGATGTGTGAACAAAACAAACAGACATAATAGGTAAAATGTCAAAAATAGGGTACAGCAGTGAACAATGATTGTTGTTGGCTTAATGTTTGGAACTTGTATTACATCAATATTCAGGATGAAAGAGAGCTAATTACAAAGGTCAAATTGTTTAATGATGAGTAGGAAGGACCAATAGGTTGTCGGCGGATGTTAGTCACAAAATAGTTAATTACTTAATGAAATACTTGGTCAATAAGATGCTGGTAACCACAATATTTGAATCATTTAATGTCTGAAGTACTTATGGGCTGTCGGTAAAAAAACGCTATCCTCTCAATTTTAGGACCGATTTACGTTTCGTACGTTCCAAACCAATTTTTAAGAGAAATAAATAAGCAGAATACTGTATACTCAGCTTTTTTTTAACTTATAGAATTGACTACGTCATGAATAAAACAGCTTTAACAGAAACATTGTGGCTGATATTTTTGTTCAAGCATATTGTTTTTCTTAAATTGTTTAACATTTCACAGCGATATAACATGTTACTTTAATTATTCTTCCTTAGTTTATTCATTTTGTATTTACATTGTAGCATAGATCAAATTTATTTGTTCAGTGTATGTTCACTGGTGTTAATATGTCTTTGATTGAGTTAAGCCATTACAATTGATATTTTATAGTGTGTCTTTCTATGTTGTGATGTTACACTATTGTTTCAGATAAGGGTGAAGGTTTGGTACCATTAAAACGTTTAAACCCGCTGCAATTGTTTGCACCTGTCCTAAGTCAGGAATCTGATGTTCAGTAGTTGTCGTTTGTTGATGTGGTTCATAAGTGTTTCTCGTTTTTTATATAGATTAGACCGTTGGTTTTCCTGTTTGAATGGTTTTACACTAGTAATTTTTGGGGCCCTTTATAGCTTGCTGTTCGGTGTGAGCCAAGGTTCCGTGTTGAAGACCGTACTTTGACCTATAATGGTTTACTTTTATAAATTTTGACTTGGATGGAGAGTTGTCTCATTGGCACTCATACCACATCTTCTTATATTTATTTATATTGTTTTATATATAACTCTACATAATTTGAAATATTTATTTCGTGGCGGCCAGTTTTATTGGTGGAATACCCCCACCCCATATTCTAGAAAGAGTAGCATGAAAAACAACTTGTACATATCTACAAACCTGAATATATTATAAGTCCCAAACAAACTACACAAATAATCCAAGCTCTGATTAAGTACATCATACATGTACTAATACTTCCTTTTCGACACAACTAAATTATGTATGTGTTATCAGACACACAATATAATATTGTTTGAATTACGATGTCGATTCGCACCTTTTTTGAACTTATCATTTTTTAACAATGATTTATAACCCTGTGAAGTATTATGTACCTATTCACTTAAACTCCGAGTAGAAAAAAAAATAAGCATTATTATCAGTTAACATAATATACTTTTCTACGAAAAACTTTATCTTTATTTTTAGAAAGATTGCATGTCAATCATTGTCTGTTATTAAAATAAATCTAGTTATACTTTCACATTTCGTAATTATCTACCCACCTACATTGTTTCTGAAAATATAATGTAACCAATCATATTGAATTATTTTCTTACTTGTTGTATCTTATATATATATATATAAATATATTACCGTATATTTCATCACTTAATTCACTGGTAAAATTTATTTTATCATTTCTATATGAAAAAGGATACGTATTTCCTCCGATCTGCCATTTTCTTGGAAAAATTGACATCAGCGATGATGACCATTAAACTACATCTTTAATTTTAATTCAATTCTATATTGTATACCCAATAAACACTATACAAAGGATTATGACAAACAATAAAAAAAAAAACAGAATCAAGCAATCGGAATTGTTAGTGCATGGTGTAATATGTCAAAATTTAAATTACAGTTTTAACAAGAGGCTTTATACTAAATTCATACTGAACGAAATCGAATTTAACGATGGAGCATAATCTATTTTCAAATCCATGAGATATTGCTTATATCATACAATTATGATATAATACTTAGTAGGAATTCAAGTACAATGTAAATGTAAAAGTTTTGTCAGCAATGGACAGTTTAAGGATGTTTGCTTTTTTAATAACTTTTGTCAGATATTTAAAATCCTCTAGTTTTATCCATGTAGGACCATAAACAAATTTGCGGAACTATAAAAACTGTCATACAAGTGGGGGGGGGGTTAGCTAGCTATAAAACCAGCCTTAACCCTCTTTTTAAGGACAATATCAAGCCAGGAATATGGTAGTTTTTTTTCACTTGTTCCGTTGGTTGATAGCGTCTGATTTTGACAGTTTTACTGACTTCCTTTTTTGAATTTGCCTTGTAGTTCAGTATTTTTGTTAAACTTATTTGCTTCCTAACCAATTTTTCGTGTAATAATTATATTACATATAGTAATTAAGCCATGAATGAATATCCTATTAAATCCTTGTTACTTTTTCATAGTTTTGCAAAGAAAATAGATGCCAATGTAAAATGTATAAAAGTCTAGAGAATCATTAACCGCTTAAGATGTTTGTACCTCAAAACAATGACACTGGCCTTTAAGTGTTTTTGTTGCTTTTAAGTTCCGTTATATACGTACTATCAATAGGTAAAAGTCTTTTCAAAAGCTTATTATTTTGAAACACAGGAGCAAATATTCTTAAATTAATTTAATATTTTTCATATTGCTAAAACGGAAAATTTTCGTCCCGAATTGGTCCCACTGTTATACAATGTAACACATTATTTTCTCTTATTTCAAAATGTAACTTACTTTTGCGTAGAAAAGAGAAAATTGCTTTATTGGCAATGTAATTTTAATGTCTTTCCATTTTATTTACAACCTACACATCCATATAGAATACATATGACTTAAATCAACATTTCCTCTTAAAACATATATAAATGGTTTAAAAGATATGATGAAACTTAACTGTTTTTTTCTCCAACTATCAAACAGTAAGTGGACATGAATCAAAGAACAACACGTCTTTGCAACATTTCTCTAAATATCCATATAAAATTGATTTGATGTCACACATGAAATTAAAGCATTGATCACACAAAACATGTACATAAGGGCTATTCCATTAAAATGTATGTGGAGGGTAGGAAGGAAGTTTAATTATTGAATGTGGGTCATGGGTCTTTTTCAGTATGGCATGCGTCTATTATGCAAAATTATCTAAAAATGGTTCTTGGTTGTAGGGATATTTTGAAAGTCCCTTCTGACCCTCCCACATACATTTTAATGCAATAGCCCTAACACAATTGTTAATATTGTCTTTAGTCTTAATACGGAATACAACTGTACAGATCATGACAACCAATTAAGTTAGATTGATAGTAAAGAAAACAAAATAAATAGAAATCATTTTGAATGACTAAATGCACAAACAGATCCGAGTTCCGAATAAACTCATTGTCTGAAAGAATTATTCATGTTGATTTATAATGGTTTCGTCTTCACGTCAAAGAGAAAAGCCTTTCCGTCATTTATAGTACAAACAAACAGAACATTTTCTTTTTGTCAAAATGAATTCCCACGGCCCATCCAGTCCATCTGATTTAGTAATAATTTCTCCATGTTTTCCATTATCGGATACAACTACTACATTGTTTGTGTTATAATAGTGAAATACATATTCCCTCATTATCTGTTGTGACACGACGTAAATCTTAAAATTTATCCTTTTAAATTTCCGAATTAGTTCTCCATTTAACAAGCAGCAGTATATTGATGTGTTGTCTATACAGACCAACCTGTCTCTGTCTACTGTAATGTCGTGGATACGGTCTGAAGGTAGTACGTATTACTTTACCTGTCAGGTCCATCAAATGTATTATACTGTAATCAATAACAACGTACAGGTTATCATTCTATGATATTCAGTAGCAGGAACCACTGGTGTTGATTGTAGTGGTGACAGAACGTGTAGATATATTTATCAGTATGGTTCTGCCTAAACAGGATACGGCTACATTATTAATATTTACCTCTGTTATATAATATGGTGTATCGAACAGAGGAATGTGATGGATATCAGTACCGTCTGTATTACAAATAATAAATCGGTTATGACAAATGTCGGTGAACACTAATGTTTTGTCTATTTTGATACAGCTAGTTATCACCTGATTTTCATTCGTTGACTTTTTGATATTCAACTGTGGACGCAAAGTGACAGAAACAGGAAGGTTGTATTTTAGCAGGAGTTTGAGCCTGGATAAACGCTGCTGTTGTGGTTGGTATATTTTCTGAAATGGAAAATTATGCATTAAATTAGCAAGATCAGACCACAGCAAATAAGGTATGGTATGGGTGGGGCATGGGACAGGAGCATTTTCTTGTGGATTGACTTCATTTTCATTGGTTTTACGCAAGCTTATTTTTTTTTCTGCGGGTTTACCGAGCGAAAATTTTATTTTCACTTCTGAATTTTTTTATACATTTTGTGTTGCAGAATATTTATTTTGAGTTGCAGAATATTCATTTCATCCTGTCTTGGGAAAAGTATTTTTCCAGCTCTTGCCAGGTTTTTCATTTTTCATGGGAGGTGTCCGTTGTTTTTCTGCGGTTTAAATGTTGTAATATATATAGAATAATCCATGGCAAAATCCGTATCGCATGCTGTATCACCACGAGAAACCAATATCAGTCCCGAGGGCTGATATTGGTCGAGTGGTGATACAGCATGCGATACGGATTTTGCCATGTATTGATCTGTTTATCATATATTTTAACGAAATCAGATGCATGATATATAAGGGAACAACTATTTGATTCTGAGGTGGGGGCTTGGCAGATTTTAGAAATAAATATTCTGGCCCCCATTTAGGTGAAAAAAAATAATCTTGTCTTATCACACATAAAAATAAATATTCTGGCCCAAAATACATTTTTGTTATCATTTATATATACAAAGGTATTCAGTATTAAAAGAAAATCCGCAAAGAAGTATTGTCAGTGGTTGTTTTGAGGGATACGCAGTGAACCCCCCCCCTTCCATTTGACCTGTATAAATATAATTTTGTTTATGAAATCCTGCACAAAAGAAAATTTACTCGCTACACTCTCCAGAAATTTTAACATTTTGGATAATAACACCTCTTTTCTTGGACCCACCCTCGATTGTAATGGTATTATATTTTCATATTAATAGAATATATCTATTCGAGACTTCATTTTGACTGCTCTATTTGTTTGAAGATCTTTGAAGTTGTATGTGTATCCTATGAAAAGGTGATCTGTATCACAAAAGATAAATAATCTTTAGGGTGAAAATTTGATGCTGAGGGTAGATTTTGAGTCAATTTGGGGATGAGCAGAAAATAAATATTCTGGCCTGGTCTGAGTGAACATAAATATACTGGCCGCCTTTATGTTTGAAATAAATATTCTGACCTCATCAAATTTGCCAGCCTCCCCTCCCCTCAAAACTTGATGATCTTCCTCTAACAGACTGCTGCTTAGCCCTCTTGCTGGAGTTTATTTAATGTGGTTTCATTTCGTATCATGCCACAAAATACGGCAACTGGACTTCATATGTCCAACTTTGACGTCATTCGATATATGACGTCACGCCCTGATGACGTAAGTCTCGGAAAAAGATTAGACTATATATGGGTCATTTTCAAAAATGTCGAATTTTGAAATTGCAAAATTGATTTAGAGTTACTTATTCAAACAACCCTCGTCATAAGCAAATCAAAACAAACAGTACTTATAGAACAACATATAAAAGATGCAATCTTGATAATGTCATACAAGAATATTTTGAAACATTTTTGATAGTTGGTGCAATATTTTGTCTCTCCTGTTACCATGTTCAAAAGAAATTTCGGGTTATTTCGAAAAGGTTTCGATAAAATTTTAAGCTTGTTTTTCGTAGCCAATAAGATGGTTTTGAAGAGTAAAACTTCTATATATATTCATTCTGTGAAATAATAGATTATTTGCCAATTTTCCATGTTGTACTGAAAATGCCTCTAAAATTGGTTTTCAAATGTTATAAAAATATCCACCAGTAATGCAAGTCTAAGATAGCAATTCATAATGTTCAGCATTTTTCTCTCTTTCAAATAAACCCAACATCAAGTAAATCCTCGCATGTTGGTTTACTTTTGTCTTTTTTATTGGTAACAGGAACGTACGTTAATGATATATTACTATATTAAGTTCTATCCTGTTACCTTTTGTCTATCCTGTTACCGATAGCAGTATTGCACATTCAAATGCTAAATTGCGAAGATTAAGACGTTATAACCTTTAGAAGAGTTCAAACAACGAAACATTTCATTATGTGTGCAACTATATGTTATTATAAACTTTTAAAGACATTTCTGTCTACTATTGTCTATCCTGTTACTGTAACCATAGCAACAATAGTAACAAGATAGACATTTTTTTCATTTTGAATGCTGTTGTGAAATAACTACTCCCTTTGATGAAGTGATAATGTTTTTCTGTTGTGATTTTGGTTTCCAACACGTTATTGCACTTTTTACAAGTATAATATTGGTGTAATTAATCAATATGTTGGTAACAGCATAGACATGACAAAAATTACCCACTATTTTTTTTCACTAAATGTCTTGAAATTTCTTTTCTACACTGTTATACAAGAAACGTGCTGTGTTAAATGTTTAGTTTACTTTGCCCTTTGAAATCAACACCGACTAGTTCAATATTCATAGGAGAACAATTTAACGGCTGATTTAAGTAGCGGTAACAGGATGGACATGAACTTCATGTACGCTGATTGAATTTAGTTTGTAGAAAAATGCTACATATAATAATAAAGAAGCTACGATTTTTCGTTAGAATTATTATTAACGTTCTAAAAAGCCCCTTTGCAGATATCAAGGCGATCAGAAAATAG
The DNA here is from genome assembly GCA_017311375.1 of Mytilus coruscus. Taxonomy (NCBI): domain Eukaryota; kingdom Metazoa; phylum Mollusca; class Bivalvia; order Mytilida; family Mytilidae; genus Mytilus; species Mytilus coruscus. The sequence goes on along the minus strand of CM029607.1, from coordinate 3,453,522 downwards.
GAAAAATCATTTGAATTGTGTTACTCTGACACTGTACGCACATAAATTACGCAAAATCGGACTTAAATATATTTTAATCTTATCAAAATAGATCAAAATCATGTTTATTATTAATGTTCTGACTCATAAATCCTACAAACGTTCATTTAAACACTTACAACTGCATTTTCCATGAGAAATAAAAATTTTAGCATGGGTGTACTGAAAATTCGACATTTTTGAAAATGACCCATATAATTGTTTGGTCTTTTATTTGAAAGAGATGCGGTAATGAATAAGTGATTGCATAATTAAATATATGGACACAAGTGTCCATCCGGCAGCATGAAGAGGGTCAACATCATTGTCTAGACCGGTCTACATCATTGTCGTCTTCTGAAATTTCAAGTGGATAACAACTGAGGAGTTCCGGAAACAATCTCGACATGTTCCAAAAGGGTGCGATACGTGGTATGCGATACGGGTTTAGCTATGCGATACGGAGTATGCGATACAGGGTAGATGATACAGACTGGAGAAAAGAACCTTTATTAGATATACAAAATTGCTGTATTTTTGACTAAATATATGATAAACTATTTTATCATATACTTGTATAAAATAATACTAAAATTTTACAGTTCAATAACATTTAAAAATATTAAAAGGCTATGAAAGGATTACTAGGTTTATTGATCAGATTCCTAAGAATTTCCTCAGCGGGCTGATAAAGGAACCTTTATTGACTGCTTCCGGAATGTTATCACGTGCCTTCCGTTAATTTCCGTGACGTTTATCACATGCAACTTCGTGCATTTCCGGAAATTTGTTCGAAAACGACAACACAGTGCGGGAAACCGCAAGTGATTTAAGACTTTTCACAAAACGGTTCCGGAGCAAATTTCAAACTTAGAACATGATAATTGTTGTGAAAAGATAAATAAAATGCTTGTAATATCAATAAAACAATTAAAGTTCAGAAATTTGTATTTGGTTGTCTGTAAATTATTATCTAAAAATTCATAGAAAGACAAAATTTTAATTAATAGTTCTTATCTGTATTTCTTCTGTTGAAGTATATGATAAAGATAATCACATGTCATTTATCATATCAGATCTTTATCGACTCGTTCATGATATCAGCCCTCGAGCCTGCGGCTCTGGGCTGATATCATGACCTAGGGCCGATAAAGGGTCTGATATGAAAAATGCCATGTAATAATCTATACATATTTATTTATCTGTGATGAGTGTTCCTGTGTTTGTTTGTACTGTATTCCTGACACGTAATGTTGTCATTTTAGCGGTATTTTAAATTTTAATATTGCCATATAAGCTGGAGGTTTGGCTAGCCATAACACCCGGTTTAACCAACCATTTATTTCGTAAAATGTCCTGAACCAGGTCAAGAATATGGCAGTTGTTATAAAACAGTCCCTTTTATGTATATTGGCGTTTGCTTATGTTGCAGTTCAGTGTTTCTGTTGTTCCGTTCTTTCCTTTTATAGTTGATGTGTTTCCCTCGGTTTTATAAAAAGAAGATGTGGTATGATTGCCTATGAGACGACTCTTCACTAGAGACCAAATGACACAGAAATTAACAACTATAGGTCACCGTACGGCATTCAACAATGAGAAAGCCCATTTCCTATTGTAGGTTAAAAAGTATCGTTTTACTGGTATAAAATGTTTTTTTGTGGATCGATTCAGTCAATTAAATGGTTCATCCTTGCTTCGCTTTCAATTTTGACAATATTTTTCTTTTAACAGCTGAACACATTCACAACCCATCTCCAGCTAAGGGGTTAAATTGAAGGTCACATGAATACAGATTCAATGAGGACGAAATATTCATGTGCAAGTGAATAATTCATCAGCAAAGTTTCTTAGCTTGTTTTGACATGATTGAATCAAACTGGCTGTTTAAAGCGGATTATTAGTTAACTATTTCATTTTCATTAAAGAGGCACTAGCTACGAGATATATAAAAATTTAGAATATGATTTTTTTTGTTCAATCATTAATGAAAGTGAAATTGTTGTGTTACAGGTATTATGCTCTTTTCAAATATAACCAATGTCTTCTTCATCTTTAAATAGCAGTAACATTTAGAAATTTACTTTCTTTTCACTTAAACATGTAAGGGACATTAGCTACGTGATATAAAAAAGATATGATAAAACAAAACACAAAAAAACCGAATATTCTTATTTCTGCTAAAATGATAAAACTGCTTTTTTATTGGCTGGAAGGGAATGGTTGTTTTGACCATTTAACTATAATTTAATATTCATTAACATTTCACTTACCGGATTTAACGAGTTCTGCATATACATCTGTTTTCCCAAGTAAATTCTGTTCATTTCCTTTCATAATGAGGGTTTTAAAAACCCGTTTAAGGTTCTATTTAAGCTGTCAGGAGTCGAAGATCTTATTTTTACTTCCAATTTAACAACTACATGTCCTTTGTCACCCATCAGGCATGTTCCTGTGGCTTTTTCCATCAGGTTAATTGGCTCTTCAAACTCTTCTGTATCAGTGAAAATATTCATTAAACCATAAACGTTATAGTTATTTGTAGAAACCAGTTCAATATAGTTCGACAGGACAGAAACCAAAGTATATTGAAATCCATTTAAAACCCGTGGTTCTCTTTCAAAATGAAACTCCTACCAAGCTAAGATATAAATCAAACGGGTAAAAAATGAAAATAGTTTTATTTCCTCAACACTTCTTAATTGAATATTCATAGTGAAAAAGGGGTGGTCGAAATAACAATTGTTGTGACAGTATTTTTTACATTTAATTGATATCTCAAAGTAAATACAGAAAATCAAGTATTAGTTTAAACTTGTCATAGCAAATCAGTTGAACTTGTTGTTGCTAATCAACATGACTTCAGTAGAATTTAATCTCGAAGTAGATTTATCTATTGTAAACAAGACAACGTAATAGTAGGTCTCATGGCAAACGTATCAATCGAAATCAACTAACTAAACAACGTATAAATTATACACTTGATGATCTCATATCTATATTTAAAAACAATGGAAGGCATCAATTATTATGTAAACTGGGTCAAATACCAATTCGTAAATTACTTGATATTTTCAAGTAGTGTGGCACAATCTCGTTCTTCAGCCCACTCTATGAATATTCGCGTATAATTACAGCTTTTGCCACCATAGGCTGTTCCGCGTATCGATAAAATTGAAAATAATAAACGGCACCTTCTGAAAATTAAACACACCAGAACACTACCGCGAAATAGCGGTTATTTAGAGCGTGGTTAAAAGTATGTAAACTGTTGTAGGATGAATTTTGTAAATTATTTTATGAGTGGAGAATTTCCGGAAAGGTATCAAAAGTATCTTAAACATGAACGGATGTCAATATAACATTTTGAATTTTTTACCAGTTCAAAATATTGGATGTAAATCTAAAGAGTGTCAACGCAAAGGTCAACTATTTGTAATAACATGAATGCACAATTTTAGGAGGCGAGTTGCTTTGTCACCATGCTTTTTGTTTCATTGTGCAGAAGACAGAATAATCGATATGTTAACCTTTTCAATGTCAGTCACTCGAAACGGATTCCACAAATGAAATCAGATTATTATGTGATATTTGCAAATAAGATTGGAATTATGAATAGAGCCATAATAAAATACTCAGTAAACATTGCGACTTGTGCACAAAACCGTCATATTTTACTGAAATCTGGAAATGGCGTCAGACTTAATAAGGTGTTGACTTTAAGAAAGCAAATTAATTCTAATATGGGTGCTTATTACGTCATATGAATAGAGCCATACTAAAATACTCAATAAACCACTACCACTATAAATCGACGACGTCACAATGCGATTTGTGCACAAAACGCCATATTTTATTGAAATGGCATCAGAGTTTTCAGTGGAAACTTTACCATATTAAAATCAAAATAATGCATGCATTCAATAGATTTGTTTTTATTTTCACATGGCCTGGGTCGTTATATTCGTTAATTTTATTCCAAACTAACCCAAACGGAATAATCATAAGCGAGGATGACAAATGCGACTATGCATGGTACCTATAGGACACAGATGCATGATGATTAATTTATTGTGGAAAGAAGAGAAGGACACACAAATGAGGTCTTCTCATTTAATAGTATAGATTACCAGAGGTATTGATTTCATCAACTTATCGATAGATATAAGAAGATGTGGTGTGAGTGCCAATGAGACAACTCTCCATCCAAATAACAATTTATAAAAGTAAACCATCATAGGTCAATGTACGGCCTTCAACACGGAGCCTTGGCTCACACCGAACAACAAGCTATAAAGGGCCCCAAAATTACTAGTGTAAAATAGGGAATAATAGGAAATGCAGTAAAGAACTCTTACAAAAACTTTTATAAAAGGCCCGACGTAAAGACTTAAATATAACAAAACTGACATATATAACAAACACAGGGCAAAAACAGAGGTTGTAAGAAATCTTAGTAAAACCATAGCAGGGGCAATAATAAAAATAGCAGGCGTGGATGAGTATCAATACATCCAAACGCCGTAATATTGAATACACAATAAAGGTTTAATACTAAGATAAAATAAACGTGTGAAAGAACTCACAGGCAAACAACCAACAACTGAAAATATAAGGGCATACATTTAATGACTCTACAATTCAAAACTGTATGCCTCCCTATTTTTCTAACACAGAACCAACTATTATTGTATTACATTTGTCATTTCGGTGCCTTTTAAAAATGACTACGCGTTATGGGTTTTGCTCATTGTTGAAGGCCGTACGGTGACCTATAGTTGTTAATGTCTGTGTCATTTTGTCTCTTGTGGAGAGTTGTCTCATTCGTAATCATACCACCTCTTCTTTTTAAAGTTAATTGTCTAAATAATAGCACACCTTAATAACGCTTATTTACCTGCTGCACTTGCTATAACTGCATATGTTTGTGTATGGAAATAGCATGTCAAATTACAAAATTTGAAAAGTTTTTGATGAATGTGCGGACTTCACTCTGGAACAGGCCGTCATCTAGAACTACTCTGTTTTAACATCAATAAACAGTATGATACTGCCTTTCTCGGCTCCTTTGAAATTGATGTTCTCATTGTTGAGGTCTTCTTTAGCGAATTTATAAGTCTGACTACTTCTTCACTGTCGTCTACTTCATGAACGATTATTTTCAATTTCGTGTAGCTCTCTACTAGATCTTTAATAAAATATGCAAAGTTTGAGAGACGAATGTAATACATTTGCCAGACTTTTCATCTAAATGAAGAAAACAATGTGTTTTATCTTATTCTTACGACTGAGTTTTCAAACACAGAATATTTTTGTAATTATTTTTTTCAAACTTTGCCAGATTGATTGATTGTTGGTTGCTTAACGTCCAGTGGCAAATATTTCATGCATATTCAGGACGAGAACAAATTAACAATAAATACAATAGGTAGGTTCTGTAATAGGGCGTCCGGGATTAAGGTCGGAGAAATTTAGACTGCCACGGGAAATGAGGGTATATTGATAGGGACAGAATTTTGCCTTGCAACAGGTCACATACGGACCCTCAAAGAGTTGTTGCAAGGGTTCTTAACGTACAAAGAGCGTGGCACTCTCTTTACACGAGGCATCGGATTTAACGTCCCCATTCTGACCGGACGTGGCTGCAAATTTGTACATCCCGCACAGCCAAACGGACGCCCCACTTTAGCAAGGGTTTTACTGCGGGTCGGAGGAAGACCAATGGTGACCATACTTCTATTCCCCAGTCACCCTTGGGAAGCCATATAAGAGGAAATAACTCCTGTAAATTTATTAAGGAATGTGTTCGAAATTATATATATTTGGCTTTGATGCAAGTGAACGAGTCCTGTGACCACAATGTTAGTTCTTTTTTTTTAGAAGTAATAAGAGCCATCTTCTCATATTTTATATTTAAGTTATATCATATAGTTTTCTATTAATGACTCAAAGTTCGGTTTTTTCGTGTATAACCTATACAAAATCTTCCTTTTAGCACAATCCATAGCTTGAAAAATCCCGAGACCTATACTTTTACTCTATTTTTGCAAAAGCATGATATAAATTACATTTTGTCAATTTATAAAAAAATCTATATATTTTAATTAAGACACCTAATCTTCCTTATTTTGATTTAGTTTAATATAAACAGGGCAAAGTTTCCTACAGCAGCATGACGTACAAAAGATATGAATGGATTTGAAAAGAAATATGATTAATTAAATGCAACTAGTATTTGTCGATCTAATCCGGCAGCATGCTATCGAAACATAACACTAAGCAAATACAGCAATTTAACAGCATACCTGATCCAAGTAACTAATTCGTATGATACTGCAAAACACAAAGGAAAGACGAATAGTAGGAAATACTTCGTGATTAACCGTTTTTGATTAATATAAAATAATGTTCTGAGAAAAATGATAATAAAGTTGTTGTTTTCGTACTCATTATCAATGAATGAATACTCGCTAATACGCAAATGTAAAACTATCTTTTGCTGTGTATGAAAAATGAGATAAATTAAATATATATTTGGATTTAAAGCAATAGAACACCATGTTTAATTTCACCTTCTTCTGCTCTAATTTTTTCAATTGCTTCATCTGTCGATTTTCCCACAAAATATGAATTTCTTTTCCTTGATTTCCGATATCAAACCTGTATTTTTCTACAAATTGAAATTATGATTAAAATAACAATCGAATTGTTCATAAAATCAATACCACCGCCATCATTATATATTCACTTATATGTTATTCGAATTGACTTCTTAAAATGTTCTGTATTAGGCATATTTTATTCACTTAATAAAAGGTTTAGAAACCAACATCAAAGAGACCTATTAAACCTTAAATTGCCACATAAGTTTGATTATAATATTTTCGTCATTTAAATCATTATTTTTATAATTTGATTCTTTCCATTCTGGTATCATACAAGTGACGAAGCTTTGAAGGTTGGCAATGTTTTATATGAATATACTATTTTAAGTGGTTTCGGATAACTTAGATTGTCATGCTCTAAATCAAATATGTTGATTAGGTCAACACACTTTTGGGAGCACATAAACCAGTCGCTTGTTCTGAAAGCTAAATAAAATAAACATACCTTCCAATTGTTCAATATCTGCTCGAGCATCGAGTAGTTTCTTCTCAGTTTCAGAATCAAGTACACAAGTCCTGTATTGCTGGACAGAATGTGCATATCTATTGTTTGAGGGTTTATTCAGGTAAGCATCTATTCTTTTCCAACTTCGATAAAGGTAACGGAAAAATTGTCAAAAAAGTTCCGATATATTAGCATTCACTCTATGAACAAAGCTATTCCGTTCCAGCCTTATGCGTTCAATGTCTTCACATATTCCTATCTCTGTGTTAATCGGATTCGCCCCCTTACTGTCTAGACGGTGGCGGTACAGAAAGCTGGAAAAAATTGACGACAATTTTGTATGATAGACTTACATCAATTTTGTAATGTATCTACCATATCAAGCTCAGATTTGTTTATATATCTTTGAAAGGAGCATTCCTCATAATAGCGTTGTAGAGGGTTTTGCAGGAGTTCCGGTGTGTACCATTAAATCTTGCATTATCATGGGAAATACTTCCAAGACCACCATGCTGCACTTTGCACATCTGTTCTTGTCTAATGATGTCATATTTATGGTTGCATCTGTAAAATAAAATGGAAAAATCAATATCCATGATTCATTATTCATTAAATCTGACAAAATCAACATATCAAAATAGTCACACGGCTCCATATAACAATCATTACCATACAAAACAAATTTAAACCACTAATATATATTTTTGCTCATTATCTTGAAAACATAACATACGGAGGGAATCTTTATAGAACAAACATGATCAACAAGACATACTCTACAAATAAGTGAAATGGTTCTGAAATCGTCCGAGAACCTATTCTATGAATTATTCCTCCGAAACGACGATTGTTTACTATAATTTTGTTTCGTTTTCAGTATTGTCAATTATGTTGAAAATTATAATACATAGAGGGAAGCCTTGAACGGAACAAATAATCAGCAAGTTAAGATCTATAAATAGGTCAAATGGTAAAAGTCGTGAAATGACTCCTTAAGGGTCTTTCCTAGATTTCGACGAAAGATACAAACATACGTATGCATTTCCACGATAACACTGAGAGTGTCCGGTAAAACAGCATTCTTTTCTCAATCAAATGTATCTTTTAAAATTTAAGCACATCGCAAATAAAACACGCTATTGATATCTAAAACAAAGGAAAATAGTTTAAAACACAGTTACGTCCGACACGTTACTAATGTTAACCACGATTACACGCATTTGCGCGGGTATTGTTCGATCATACATTTATTAAAATGTTTACAATTAAACAGCAATAAACAACTGTTGCCTTTACTTTAGCCATATACATTTTAATGACAGTTTTGAAGTATGATGCTCTTTATTTAACGACAAAAACAATTACAATATTTTTAATGTGTATGTCATCATCAAATTGTCAAGGTAGATTATCAAGATTTGCCAGACAAAGATGCTACAATGTATGGGAAAATTTATGAAAAAATTGATTTTGTCATTACGTTTTTTCTATAAATTTAAAGGTTAGAAGTAAAACAAAATGCAATCGCTTGAACCAAATGTGAAATGGAATAAAACTATACCCTCCTTCCCTGGAAAGTGAACTGGCCGTTGCCTTTGTATTCCGTCGTTAATTGGTTTAAAACCAATTGTGAACCAATTAGTGGTGCGTTTAGCATTCAGAGATGATTTTCATTAAAAAAATAATTAAAACATTTCAACACAAACAGTTTAAATATCTTCATCATTATACTATTCAAACTTTATATAAAAAGGAACTTATCCAGAGGCATTTAAAATGACTTCTTGCAAATAACAGTGCATTATGTTTGATTAAAAGAAGACGTATGTGCATGTTTAATAAAGGCAACAGTAGTATACCGTTGTTCAAAAGTCATAAATCGATTGAGAGAAAACAAATTGGGTTACAAACTAAAACCGAGGGAAACACATCAACTATAAGAGGAAAACAACGGAAGAAGAGAAACACTGCAGTTCAACAAAACAAATGCCAATGCAACATACACAGAAACGAACTATTTGATAACAACTGCCATATTCCTGACTTGGTACAGAACATTTTCAGAAAAATGGAGGGTTGAAACTGGTTTTATGGCTGGCCAAACCTCCAACTTATATGACAATGTTAAAATACTACGAGAACAAACTTTAGTATCTTTCTCTGAAATTCATCATATTTTATGAAAACAACCCATCCTGATGTACAAAAGTACTAAAAGCAATTGCTGTTCATGTTTTTTATTAAAATATAGAAACACAAACAAAAGTATAAGCATTTTAACCCTTATATAATTCACATTTTATTAAAAAATAATAACTCATCCAGAGTCATTTTAAATAATCAATTGCAAATAAAAGTGTATTGCTTTAAATAAAACAAAAACAAAGAGGCATTTTTAAACAATGCTTACAAAATTTCAGTATCTTTTCTGTTATTTCTCATGTGAATAACAACCCAATCAGGTGGACAAAATTCCTTATACCAAATGACGGTTGAACATTTCTGATAAAATGCAGAAATATTTGCACTCTTGTTCAAAACAAACAGAAAAAAATGAAAACAATTACGATATAAATTGCATGCGTCTTAAGCACTTTTCTGGATTGACCTTCACCAGGAACGCTCAAAGTCGAATATTTGAAAGCCAAGGATGTATAAGGACAGAAAACGTTCAAGAGCTATAAACCAAAAGGACCTAAAAATAGCCAAATCCATCTAAGACCAACTTTGCCTGAGGGAGTTGAAACCTTAGTTTCTGTATAATTTCAAAATTTATAAACAGGCAATTTTAGATAATTTGTTATAAATCATGTCAGTACCGAAGTACTGACAACCGAGCTGATGATACCCTCGGGGACTGATAGTCTACCAGAAGTTAGAGTATCTTCATCCTTTTATTATTCGCATGTTATTAAAAATAAGTCATCTATAGGCATTTAAAAGAATGATTGCAATTGACAGTGATTTATTATTGATAGAAAATAGAAATATTGGCATTTTTAAATGATGCAAATAACACTTAAGCAGCTTTTCTCTACATTCATCATATCATATCAAAACATACAACCCATCCAGATGTTAAAACAATACTTAAATCAATGACGGTGAATGATTTCCATTTAAATGAAGAAATAATTGCACTCTTATTTGACACAAAAAGTGTAAGCATCTGTAGCCTTAGATAATTCACATTTTATGAAAAATAACTTATTCGTAATAATAAAAGTGCATTAAAAAAAAAAAAAAAAAAAATGGGCATTTTTAAACAATGCAAACAATTTTAGTATTTTTATATTAAATCGTGTTGTTGACAATACGAGATCAGGGAATGTAGAGTCGCTATGTCCTGCTTTCATCGCATGCGATAGAAAAAACTTGCAGCAAAACATGTAATGCCTCAGATTTAAGATAAAGCATTTGAACATCGGCAAACTATGGTTACTTTTTTTTGTGGTTCACTTCGATTTGATCAGTAAATCAATATTTCAGTAAAATATACAATTCAATATGTTATCAATTTTGAATTTTTAACGGCGTAAACACTTCACCTGTGAAATTTTAAGATCACAGGATCGATAAATTCAAAATGTAATTAATGTCACCAACTAGGTAAACGTCAGCTCTTTTGACCATTTTTAATCTGTTATCAAACAATTTGATTCTCGATGAATACTCATATCAATAACCAATAGTAACAAATTAGATGAATTACCTCTATTGGTTGTAGTGAGTTAAAGTCAGAAGATTTTGTTTTCACTATATACTAAAACGGAGATACAATGTAAACGAATATTAGATATTCATTTTGCCATTTTGAATAGAACTGTATATACATTTATCCATCTATATAATTGAGAATATATCATTATAATGGCAACCTGAGTTCAAATCCCGCTGACTGAATGGTATAAAATATTCAAGTGAAAAATGCAGTCTTAGAAAATGTTGCATTGAATTAAATTATTACTTAACAACGGTTAGCTCTGATTGGTTGCTCAATGACGTTGCTAAGATTCCTTTAACTTGAATGAGATGTACAATTGAAAACTCATCAGAAAGGGAGAATAAATTATATACGCTGTAGGTATTTGAGACTAAATCGATTAATATGATCAATATTGCTTGATAAACGTTGATAGTCAAAACAGCTATTACATTGATTAGCATGCATTCCCTTTGCATAATCTGCATTCGGCCAAAATAAAATATGGTTTGTTTCCCTCGCCTGACCCACTCAGAGAAAGTCCCGCCGACCCAAAAGCTTTTTTTTCGTTTTTTTTTTTGCGATTTTTTTTTATATCCGGAAAAATTTCGGGGTCATTTCCGGTACCGATTGTCATTTTTCGGTGACCGGTGACCAGAAATTTCTCAATTTTTCATCGGATTCTATCAAAAGTCAAGAAACGATACGATTAGAGGTGGTCTGCTATGAAGAAATGTCGTCTACACGAGGAGAAAAGAGACTAAAGAACGGCGGAACGTTTCCGTAGCTCTTTCGTCTCTTTTCTGACAGTGGCTGAAAAATGTGGCAGTAACATCAATAACTTGTGCAAAAATCACCTGTACGAGTATGATGATCATGAGACGTGGAACGACGTGCTTCATCAAGTTCATGACGTTTTGCCTTTGGACGGAGACGACTTTAGTTTCCACAAAACTGACACTATTACTACATGTGTGTCTGACAAATTAATGGGAACAGCAACATTTAAGCCTGATGTGAAAGAATCCATCAGAATCGTAAAGGAATTTGACAGAACATTTAAATATGTAACCTTTACCTGTTCACTATAAACAGAGACAAAGATGTTGTAGTACAACATTACTCTGATGTCCCAACGGCTGTTTTGCCAGACAAGCTGGGGCCGTGAGACCAAAACAGCTGTCGGACGTCAGAGTAATGTAATTTAAAAAAAAATCCCAAACTCTAGGATACAACAGCAGCAAATTTCACAGGTAGGTTAATTAAAACGAAATCCTTTCTCAAAGAGAGGATTGGTTCCTTTAGGATAAGGGGAACCTTCTTCAATCTTCTCTTTTCTTTTTTTTGTTGCATCTGACAGTTCTGGGTTACGAGGTTGGTGGGAAAAAGCTTAAAAACGGGGGACCCCTGAACATTTTTTTTTTTTTTTTTTGGGGGGATACAGCAAATTTCTTTGTGCAAACCTTTTTTATGTACTTCCTTAGTACCATAAAGATAAAACCATATATCAAATCATTATTTGGCAACCCTGACACGGGAATATCAAATCAATGGTAAAATGCCGGACTTGTGACTGAAGGGTTGTGGGTTCGACTTCTGTCACCGGCAATATTGTGTTGTAACCTTGAGCAAGATACTTTACTTCGCTTGTTCCAGTCTACTCAGATGTTTAAAAATGAGTATATGGTTCAGGGCACTGAGTGATGGACATGTTAAATCTTGTATGCTGTTTGCTTCATAAAGGAGTTGAGAATGATTATGGTTTGAAAGGCCCAATGACCACGGATAATAATTTGTGATCGCTTTGGATGATTTATTGTAAATATCGAAGACTATGTTCAGAAAATAATGCTATCCAGGGTACTTCCATGTCTGAAAAGATTAACTGCATGCATTTAAAAGTCCTCTTTATTTGAATTGTACTGTCAAACCCCAAATTTTCGACTTTAAATAGAACCTTGTAGTATAAGGCTTTGTATGTGGTCATGGAAATTTACAATATACATTGAGTACTGCTGGAGAAAAAATAACTTTTGACCTACCTACCTACCCTCCTGTGGAAACCAGGGTCGGGAGAGGGAAACAAACATATTTATAAATGTGGCCTTACGCAATTAGTTTTATTCTCATTCTTTCTAATTTATGATGTTTATATCATATCACCGGTCATTGATAATATACGAAATAGCGTATAACATATGATAGATATGTTCTCTGATGCGTTTACTCGATACTGACAGACATGTAATTATGATATATTAATTTGTTGTACAAAGAAAATACATAAGCGTAATTAATAAGCGAAAGTCAACAGACAGCAACCCCGGCACCAGGGATGGCAGCCCGCCATCCTCACCGCTGCAGCCCTCATATACAGAGGAAGTCTTCATTGTTACAGTGCCTGAGGAGGAGCTGCGGGGCTGGATCCGGAGGTACAGGGGAATTGGGGCCCCAGTAGAGGTAGGTGGGGAAGGGGGAATCACAGGGGAGGTGGGGAGTCGGAGAATGCCAACGTGTGAGAGGCAGAGGTGGGGAAAAGAAAAGAAGAGCAGGGGTGACAGGGACCACCGTCGGCGGGTCGCCAAGAGAAAGAGTAAGGCAGAGGCCAGATCCCCACCTCCAGTGCAGGCAGCCTCGTCCCAGGAGGGCATGGTGGAGGCCCAGGGTCAGAGCCTGGTGTCCCAGCCCTCGGTGAGGTGGAAACACCTCGCTTTGTGGGGCAGGGTGGAGCGGTTGGAATTGGACTTTCTTGTCCAGTCTGTGAAGCCTGGGGCCAGGCTTCGAAGGGCACATTCTGGCGGAACATATGGCCGAGGTGTTCCGGGACCTGGTGGTGTCCGACCCAGGGTTGGCTAAGGTGCGCCTTACCTCTCAGTACACTTTTCCGGGCCCAAGTGTGGGGGCAGCTGGGGAACCCCATCCCTTGGGTGATAGGGCAGCTGGAGACTGGGGCTGCCTCAGAGGACTTGGGCGCTGAGTGGGGAGCCATGGCAGCGGTGTGCAGATTGGTACAGTGGGAGTTCCACTGACCTTTTCACTGTCGCCAATCAACTCACCTGCAGTGCTCATGCACAGGAGGGCGCAGGTGGAGTTGATGGCTCTCCCACAGGATGGTCAGCCTTCCCAGGCGAGCTCCTCCAGTGAGCAGGGGAGTCCCTCAGCTACAGCAGGAGTTTTCTGTAGGCTGGGGGCTCCAGTTGGCATACCGGAGTCTCCCAGGCCCAGGTAGGTGTGTTTAGCTCACGGGTCTTCCCCCAGGTCCGTTCCTCCTTCATGCCCCTTCTGTGTCCAAGTCCCACCCGGTCACTACCAGGTCTATGGTCTCGAAGCTCACCTCTGTCTGTGGGAGCACGGGGATCGCCGCCGACGGGAGATTCGTCAGGAGTAGGGGAGTGGAGTCCCGATTGTGCAGGGATCTGCCAGAAGCCTTTGATAGCCACATGCACCCGGATAGATCCCTAACCAAGATGGGAATGCCTCCTCGGACACCCTTGGGGGATTTCTTACGGATAAGGTTGACCCCTGCTCCTGTGGATCCAGTCAAGCTGGCTGGAGGGGTGGCAGTCTTCTGTGATCCCAAGACTTGGCCCCGTGTGCCGCTTAGGCTGGAACCGGGATGGGTGGGGGCAGTGGGGATCCACCCCAAGAGTGCCGGGCAGTTTGAGGATGCCACTCAACACCGGTTTCACCAGCTGGTGTCTCACCGAAGTGTATCTGCCCTTTGAGAGGTGGGGTGGATTTCACAGCTGAGGAGAAATTACATTCCCGCCAGCTCTCTACCTTACGGTGGGCACTCCAGTCGTGTCGCTTTGACCAGCCTGTGGTCTTGCACGTACGTGGCGACAGACTGGACAAGGTTCATGCCAGGGCTCACCGAGACGTTTTGGGGTTATGACGGGCATGTCAATCAATCCGGTGCAGTTGATCCACCTGCACTGCTTCCAAGGGAGAGGGGATAAACCAGGTGAGGGAGTGGCAACGCTCATTCTGCAACGCCTATTTTGGGTTTGGAATGGGCGTGCGCTCCTTCAGCTCCGATCAGAAGGACGCCTTGAGGATGGTGCCGCCGCAGCGGATCCTTCTGGAGGTAGACGCACCTTACGTCCCCTCCTAACCCTCGGGATGGCCACCCTCATTACCTGTATAAGGTGGCTAAGGCAGTGGGGGATGTGAGGGCTAAATCTCCAAGGGAGACACTGCGGTTGGCCTGTCTCAATGGGGGTCGTCTGTACGGGATGGCCGGCCTCTCCCCTATGTGTATATAGAGACATTAGAAGAGCCGTTGGCTAAATGAATGTTAATAATTTTTATGTTAAGAAATTGATTATCATCTTTGAAATTGAGTTTTGTACATAGTCTGGCCCAGTGGAAAATGTATCTAGTGGGGTTCAAAGGTTATTGTGTCACCGGGGGGTTCTACTTGTTTTTTAATCAAAGGGTCCCCTTGTCCTTATTGTACGCCACACACCTTTTTCCCACCCGAGTGTAAACGCCACCGGGCTTGACACCCTGATTCACTCCTCTTTATAAAGTTGGAGTGTAGTACCTCTGGTCAGGTCGGTGGTGCTCCACTGGCTGAGGAGACAGATCCGGTAGACAGGAGCCTCGTTCCGGATCTGTCAATCGAAAACTGGAACACGAAGCTCACAAGTCATCAAAAGCTGACAAGTCCAACCGATTCAGTCTGTAAAGTAATACAGAAGTACAAGTTATCGCCAAGGTAAGTTGTCGAAAGCTTACAACTTTGTGCAACAGAACGGCATGTTTACTGCACTGCGACAAAATTTCAAATTACGTAATGCAGCCTGTGACGTCAAGTGTGATTCGCCGTGATTCGATGCGATAAAGTAGTTCGTTTGTTATTTTCTTTTTTGTAGTGAATTTCATTTTTCATAATTACCGATAAAATAAAGGACTTTTGTTTTGATACTGACTTTATCACTGTAAAATATCAGGCTCGGTTGGACTTGTCAGCTTTTGATGACTTGTGAGCTTCGTGTTCCAGTTTTCGATTGACAAATCCGGAACGAGGCTCCTGTCTTCCGGATCTGTCTCCTCCGCCAGTGGAGCACCACCGACCTGACCCAGAGGTACTACAAAGTATTGAAAATGAATTAATGCATGCGTTTCATTTGTTCTGCTTTTAACATGACTTAACAATGCCGAATATAATGGTAGCATACCGGTAAGTCAAATTTCTTTATTTTCACAAAGCATAGAATGATACTATATGAATCAGCAGATTTATCAATGTTTTATTGATTGATTGTTGGTTGCTTAACGTCCAGTGGCAAATATTTCATGCATATTTAGGACGAGAACAAACTAACAATAAATACAATAGGTAGGTTCCGTAATAGGGGCGTCCGGGATTAAGGTCGGAGGAATTTAGACTGCCACGGGAAATGAGGGTATATTGATAGGGACAGAAATTTAGCCTTGCAACAGGTCACCTACGGACCCCTCAAAGAGTTGTTGCAGGGTTCTTAACGTGCAAAGAGCGTGGCACTCTCTTTACACGAGGCATCGGATTTAACGTCCCCATTCTGACCGGACGTGGCTGCAAATTTGTACATCCCGCACAGCCAAACGGACGCCCCACTTTAGCAAGGGTTTTACTGCCGGTCGGAGGAAGACCAATGGTGACCATACTTCTATTCCCAGTCACCCTTGGGGGTATCAATGTTTTAGAAGGTCAAGTTAAATCTTTTACTTAGTTGGATGGATAATTTGCTTAAAAATTACATTTATCTTGTCATTATACGCTCAGCATTCATCCTGAAAACAATCTCATTGATTTCAAATCATTTTAGGAAAGCACTGTGTAACTGTGAGCAGACATTTATTTACAGGCAGGAGGCAACGAGGCTGTAGGCACTGGCTGTAGGCTGACTGTAAATTATCTGAACAAGCTCATTTCTTGTCGACTTCATAACTATTTCAAACATTTTAATATAGGCCTATGTCACTCAACTTTGGTCTATTTACTTTCGCTTAAAATTCTTGTTTTTTTTTCAAAGTCATGTCATTTATTTTTCAACCCGGACCAGAAATATGAAACATTGAAGGTTACCTTTATATTTCAGAAGTGGATTTAGGGAAGGCGACCGGGGTCACCCTGTATAAAGGCTACATTTATGATTTATGCAGACTTTTTACCTGTTCCACACCAACCGTTGTCTAGTTTGGGACCCCAGGCACCCTTTTTCAAAACTTGTCCTGGATCCATTTGAATTTGTTCGCTCATTTGTACTTAACTTTCGACTATGAATATCTGTCTATATATTGACAATGAAACCACATCTCCTTAATTGTATATGATGGTCCCACAAAATATCGAAAATGTGTAGTCACATATTTTCCTTTTTTCCTAGCTTCTATCATGCGATAGCGGTATCTTTTGGTCACTATTTGTGTGTTGCATCTAAATATGAATTGTAACACTTTATAGTGACTGAACAGGTATAACAAACACTTCTAAAGAAACAGAAAAGAAGACATCTTGGAACAGCACCAGACTATGTATGAATAAAAACTCAGAGCGGAATGGCATGGACGATATGTTAGTTATACGTCCTTGTGAATAGAAAGGAAAGCTATCAATAATACTGCAGATAACGCAAAAAATTTAAGTTTATCGGATTTTTCGTACATTTTCTGTTCAAATTTTCACAGAATCGTTAAAAAGGCTAAACTAACTTTACTGAAAGTTTCATATGACAAGTGTTTCATTCACCAAAAAACTCGTACTTTTCTGCGAAAAAAATCACGCGCGATTTCGTGAATGAAATGGAAAGTAGATCCTTACGCGGTGCACTCGCGCATGTCAATTGCGAACTGATCCAATCATTTTTTATCACGACCAGTCCATTGATACTGACATTATCAGCGAGTACACATCAAAGGAAAATGCACAAATTACCGATTTACAAACTCAATCGGTAATGAAGTAGAATGACTAACCTTTTCGGATGTTGCCAAATTGAAAACAATTAATAGTATCGCCTAAATCAGGAGACTGTTTTCGAACTGTGCATACAAATCGTTAAGGGCACTTCGGACGTGACCGAAATTTGGCAACCATAAAAAGAAACCGTTTCTATTGGCCTGATATGTCTAGTACAGTTGCTAGGTGGTGCATAAGTTCGTTTTAATTCTACATTTAACTTTTGATGTAGCACTTATAAGAACAACTATGATTATGATGTTAAAATTTTTTGCTTGTGATTTATGTGCGGGATGCAAACCAAGTGGAAGACGCGGTTGTGTGCATTTGGCTCGATCAGAATTTTGTTTTCCACTAGAAAGAATTGCTATTGCCATTGTCAGTCCGCTTCCCATTACTAGAAACGAGAAGTGGGAGATTATCTTTCGAAATGGAAACTGTTGCAGACTTACATTGACTCAATTAAAATGTCGTTTCGGTTGTCCGAGAACAAGAACAAGTATTGTTGTGCTGTGTCATAGTGTGTGTATATTCATTATTTATGTACAACGAACTCGAGAATAACAGTTTGTCCCTGTATGGTCAATGTGTTTCAAATGTAGTCCATTGTTTGCCATTTAAATTTCTCATTGGTCAATAATTGATTTCAATTTAAAACAACAAATAAAAACAAACACGTTAATCTCGTACATAAAGAAAAGAAAAAACAAACACGTTAATCTCGTACATAAAGAAAACATAACTACAAATTGTTATACAACATGTTATTTTGTAGATGGTTGGGTCGGGATCGGGTTCGAATTTTGTTTTAATTCTACATTTAACATTTGATGTAGCACTTATAAGAACAACTATGATTATGATGTTAAAATTTATTTGCTATCAATGTTTGTCTACCTACACTAACGGATTGTAAAACATCCTGTACTGATCCAAATTTCTGTGTCCTTTTTCAAACGATCTTTAGTAGTGTACAATCATATACTTCATTTCGAATCTTGGTACCAGTCGACATGCACATTCTGCACTAAAGTGAAATTATGTGTTCTGCATTTTCTTAAGAGTATTTTTGACAATTCGACATAAGGCTGCACTATGATCTGAAGTTGTAACTTTTAAAAGTAAATCATGTGGCGACTTTCTATGCTTTTGTTAGAATTCCTGGTTATTACCATACAATTACGGATCAAACCAGCACAAAATGTCAGATTACTTTTAAGAATATGCGGGTCATTGTTTTAATAACATTTGCTACAATGAACGTTTTTCCGTCTTTACGTCCTGAAATAATGCAATGTTACCATACTCGCTTAGTAATTGTTTAGCACTCCTGTACATGTCACTCAAAATTCGAAATGGTACACTTACAATCTGGAATTCCTGTTGTAGATTTGGAAATGTTATGTCACTTTTCTAACAGCTTGGTCATCGTCTTATTTGTTTTAGCCTGATATCTTTACCGGTTGGATCTGAAATACAACATTTCCAACTATGTTTTCACTATATTTGTATTAATTAATACATATATATATATATATGGATAATTAGTATAGTTACTTAATTATATATATTATATAACAATAATCGGTTACATCCCATAGATTCACTATTTTACAGGCACAACCTAAAGTTTTACTTTTATCATTTCAGGCCCGTTCATAGATTTCTATTTTGAATGGCTAAAGCTTATTTTTGAAGTCGAACGGTAACAATTATTGATACACATCTATGTTATGTTGGTATAGATGGCATTTATGAAATTAGCAAACCATGATATTATATTCAGATTATTGATTGATTGTTGTTTGCGTTACGCCGCATTAGCACAGAAAGGCTATATCGCGGCGAGAGCTAATTCGAATATTATAACAATTTAAGGTATATTTTTAAAATCAGACAAAAGGTCTTTCAATAAACTAAAATTCTAGACTAAAGCAAATAGATTATTTACAAATAAAAATCAACACTAAGATAATGTGATAAAAATTAAAATCGTTTTAAATATAACAACATTATTTATAAAATATAATATATTCCAATTTCTTTTAAGAATGAAACAATATTTGTAAATGGAACATTATAAAATAAATCATACATATTATTGACATTGAAATGCTTCTTACGAATATCAGCAAAGTCAATACAATTGATTAAAACATGTTTAATAGTATACTTGCAGTTGCAAGGTACACATTGTGGTTCTTCTTCATTTTTAAAAGATACTCGTGTGTCACTCTAGTATGACCAATTCGGGATCTGGAAATAACACACTGATCTTTTCTGCACATTAAATTATTAAAGGTTTACCTAAATTAGGTTTAATTTCATGTAATTTGTTACCATCTCTCTTACTCCATTCATTTTCAAAATATTGAAAACATTCTCTAATATTAGATTTAAAATCGGTATATGGTATATTACAGTTAGATAAGGTGTCACCCAGGGCATTCTTTGCCTCAAGGTCTACAGCTGTGTTTCCATGGATTCCAACATGACTCGGCACCCATAGAAATATTATTTCTTTAAGAATTTTTAAATTCCTCATTACATATAAAATTTTGAGAATTGTTGGGTTTTTAATTTTAGTATTTTGTATAGCTTGTAAGCATGAAAGAGAATCAGAACATATAATAAATTTGGATTTATCTGAAGAAGCAATAAATTTCAAAGCCAAAATTATTGCTTCTGCTTCAGCAGTAAAGATGGATGCAGCAGATGGCAAACGGAGAGTTGCAGCTCTGTCCCTGAAGACAGCAGCAGATGCAACTCTGTCACCATCTTTTGATCCATCAGTATAAACAGTTGAAAAATCTGAATAATTGGCTTTAATTTCAGCATAGTGTTGCTGAATTAAAAGAGGATTTGTTTCATTTTTATTGTGTTTACGGAGATCAAATATCATTTTTGGTTTGGGAAGTTCCCATGGAGGACATTTGCAAGTTTCAACTTGAGCAACAGATTTTAAATCAAAAGTAGCTAAATGTGGTTTTAAACGTATACCTAACGGAGGAATTTTATTTTCATGTTTTGCAAAAATCTCTTCATAAATTGGATTAAAAACACAGCTGTAGGCAGGATTATCCGAATAGGCTTTTAGTTTGACAGCATATTGAAGTCCAAGCTTCAAACGTCTGTTAAAAAGTGAATGCTCATCAGCCTCTACATACAGACTCTCAACTGGTGAGGTTTTAAAGGCGCCAAGACAGAGACGCAAACCCTGGTGATGCACAGCATCGAGAATCTGTATGTAGGACTTCCGTGCAGAGCCATACACTATAGAGCCATAATCTAGTTTGGATCTAACTAGAGATCTATATAAATTAAGTAAAATGTTGCGATCAGCACCCCAGTCGGTGCTGCTGACAACTTTAAAATATCTAATGCTTTTAAACATTTAGATTTTAACATTTTGATATGGGGAGAAAGGTTAATTTTTATCAAAACTAACCCTAGAAATTGGTTTCATCAACCATTTTAATTGGGTTTCCATATAAAGTGAGTTCTGGATCAAGATGCAATTTCCTTTTGTTACAGAAATGCATCCCAACCGTTTTAGATAAGAAATTTATCTGGACACAAGATTGTCAAAATCCTTTGAAACATTGAAACACAGCCTTGTCTCAGCTGCAATCTTAGTGTTCCCAGACTTTAATAAACCATTTGTTTTGTCAGTGGATGCATCTGATTATGCTATTGGCTATATTCTTGGACAATTAAATCCAAACACAAACCTTGAACATGTCGTAGCTTATGGGGAAAGGTCCCTAAATAAAAATAACAAAATGGCATATAAACGAAAAGGAAGGGTTAGCCTTAAAAGATGAATTAAACATTTTAATCCATATTTGGCCAGCTAAAATTTACAGTTTATACAGACAATATAACACTTCGCTGGATAGATACAATTAAAACATACAAGGGAGACTGGGTAGATGGGCGCTTGAGCTTCAAGGATATGACTTTCAAATAATGCATAGACCTGGGAAGAAAAACAATGAGAGTATGAACAGCAATGACCAACATTCTATCCACATACTGAAGCTGAGGAAACAGTTGCAAGCCTGATTGACAATAATTATGAAATCATAACATTTGATTATGAAGGAGATGAAGAACAGCAACTAAACATCCTTGCTACAACAGATAATGCAGATGATGACACATTAGAAGATATTGACCAAGAGCAATTTAAACACAAAACATTTCGTCATCTATAAAGACATTGTCCAGATTATGTTGAAATTTTTAACTACAAATTAAATGGTCAAGTACCTAAAGAAAGACAGAAAGCCAGACAACATGATGATTGATTGATTGATTGATGGTTGCTTAACGTCCAGTGGCAAATATTTCATGCATATTCAGAACGAGAACAAATTAACAATAAATACAATAGGTAGGTTCTGTAATAGAGTCGTCTGGGATTGAGGTCGGAGAAATTTAGACTGCCACGGGAAATGAGGGTATATTGGATAGGGACAGAAATTTAGCCTTGCAACAGGTCACCTACGGACCCCTAAAGAGTTGCTGCAAGGGTTCTTAATGTGCAAAGAGCGTGGCACTCTCTTTACACGAGGCATCGGATTTAACGTCCCCATTCTGACCGGACGTGGCTGCAAATTTGTACATCCCGTACAGCCAAACGGACGCCCCACTTTGACGAGGATTTTACCGCCGATCGGAGGAAGACCAATGGTGACCATACTTCTATTCCCCAGTCACCCTTGGGGTTGCATCCGTTCTAAAATAAAATTTTGACCAGATAAAAGTTAAAAGATGACATAATTGGCAACCGCAATTGTTAAAATCGCTTTGACGTCCGAAAAGATAAGAACCAACAAATGTTTTGTAACTTTTAAAGCCAGTTAAATCCTTTTTGTTTTGCTGAAAGAACGTGCGATATCATAAAATTGATTATCAAAACATAACAGAAACACAAGTAAATAACGTTTAAGTTATTCAATATAAATCAAAACACAAAGGTTATTCCTGATTAGTTTTTCGAATTATTTTATTTAGGCATTGAGACCCTTTGGTGACCCCACAGTTTAAATTTCTATAAGTAGTACGTCGTGAGCAGTGGGCGTTACAGACGAACGTTCACCTAATCTGACCCAGTCAATGGGATATTTTAGCGCGCCAATCAATGGTCTCGTCTACACTGTTATGCACATGATTCTATCTTAAAGAGAGTTGTCTCATTGGCAACCATACCACATCTTATAGATAGATACCTAACTTGTGGTATTTCACAAGATCATGATTTTCTCAAACTGTCAATGACGTCTTTACAATAATAGTATATCCACTGACAGTTGGGTGTGTAGTGGTCGAATTTTAAGTCTCACAAAATAACGCACCATGTCATACCATATATAGAAGTTTTTCAATTTCTTGTTTGTGTTACAAATTTGTAGAAATCTATTATATTTTAAACATAACTTTGAATTAATGCAGAGTTTACAGAAAAATATTCATATTCGGATTTAAAATGGAGATTCAGATTATGTCAGCAGTGGGAAATAGAATACTGTCTATGGCTAACATATCTATGTGGCATTGTATATTTAATGTTCAGCATTATGCATATCTCTTGAAACATCTCCCTAAGATCTGGTGACCATTTGATGTCAATGAATAAGTATGAAGTCCAAGTAAAGAAGTTCAATGAAGGACTTAACTGGTTTACAGAATGCCTTTGCTGCACTGTGCACATGATGCCAACATCTAACAAATGATGTGCCTTTTCCGACCTTGTTCGTGTTTTAAGTCCTGATTTGGACCCACGCATCACATTGCAGGAGTCCATCAAAACAGACATAGGATTTGTCCATGGTATTCTGTTATCTTCCATGAGTGCTACCAATTTTAAAAACAGTGGTTCACTATTTACTTTAATTCCTGTTACTGATTTAAAGTGATGAATGACAACGTCATTTTCAGCGAACAGAAATAGAACATTCTGAAAATTTGAACTTGTGGATTCATCCATGTTTAGAGAAAACTGTTTTGACCTCATTTCATCTTTCCCACTATTTTGAAACGTCTTTCCTACACCAAACCTAGTTGTCCTGCTAAGATTCAACGACTCTGCATTTTATCCCTGTCCAAAGTTTTGAACGGTCTATCAGTCCAGAAACAAGTGATAAGGTCAGTGAGTTCTCTGCCACATATGACAGATGACAGAACCATTGATTCTGCATTTTCTACTCTTGTCATTCAATGGAGTGATAGCTACTTGTGCAGGTTCTGGAATTTTGGCAATGGTTGTAAACATTGGATGGAAACCATATGGTACTTGTTCCGTCTCTTTAGCTTTTCCTAATGCCCTGAAACAAAATATAAAACAAACATTCTTAGAGTATTGTATGACACTACATAGTCCCCTACCGGTTAAAATTAATTGTACTGGAACAAAATGCTAACTTGATCTATAACTTGTCATGGTGTAAACTATATAACAAATATCAAGTCAATGTCTTCAAGCATGACGAAAAAGTTTGGAAAAACTAATTATGTGAGTGAATTTTTCTAAGTCCAAAGACCATAACTGTGGAAAAATCATAAGACGGAAACAAAATTCGAACTTGGTCTGTTACTTGTCATAATAAATGTATACCAATTATCAAATTAATATCTTGAAGCACGGCGATAAAGAGAGTGGAAAACTGATTATTTAAGAGAATTTTGAAGTCCTAAGGACCAAAACTATGGAAAATCATAAGACCAGAACAAATTTCGAATTTGATCTGCAACTTGTCATGATAAAACAATGTACCAATTATTAAATTAATATCTTCAAGCATGACGAAAAAAGTGCGGAAAGCTGAATATTTGAGTGAAGAAAACTGAATATTTGAGTGAATTTTTAAGTTCAAGGACTACAACTCTGCACAACATTATTAGACCGGAACAAAATTCGAACTTGATCTGTAACAATGTACCAATTATTAAATCAATATCTTCAACCACGAAGAAAATAAATGGGAAGGTCTCTATAGGACCATAACTCAAGAACTGTAAAAGTGACGCTACCCAAACTTGTACTTGATATGAGTTTTGAGGCAAACTAAAGTTAGAGAGCAGTATAACTCTAGAACGGTAAAAGTGACGCCACCAAAATTCAAATTTGATCTGTGTTTAGTAGTAATAAGAATTGTGTATAAGTTTTATAACATTTAGTTGAGGCAAACTAAAGTAAGAGAACGGAAACCAATTATGGGACGTACAGACGGACAAGGGTAAAACTTAATGCCCCTAAAAATACCAAAATGTAGTCCTAATCAGTAATAGATGTGTATTTATATCTAGTTATTCAACAAAATAAAAAGTCAACATTAGATATTTTTATTTCTTGATTCCGTTTTTGGTTTGGCTATTTACACGTTCTTCGGATACATGATTGATTGTTGGTTGATTAATGTCCAGTGGCAAATATTTCATGCATATTCAGGACGAGAACAAGTTAACAATAAATACAATAGGTAGGTCCTGTTATAGAGGTCGTCCGGGATGAAGGTCGGGAAATTTGGACTGCCACGGGAAAATGAGGGTATATTGGATAAGGACAGAAATTTAGCCTTGCAACAGGCCACCTACGGACCCCTCAAAGAGTTGTTGCAAGGGTTCTTAACCTGCAAAGAACGTGGCACTTTCTTTAACGTCCCCATTCTGACCGGACGTGACTGCGAACTTGTACATCACGCACAGCCAAACGGACGCCCCACTTTAGCGAGGGTTTTACCGCCGGTCGGAGGAAGACCAATGGTGACCATATTTCTATTCCCCAGTCACCCTTGGGGTTCTTCGGATACATGATTACCAATTACGACAAAATAATTAATATGAGTTTTAAGAGAAAACAGAAGTATTACATTTCCCAGAATTAGGTTGACCTTTGTGTACCCAAGGCAGGTGAAGGAAGTCAACGTAGGGCTTTGTGATTGGATGTAAGGGTACAGTATATGTTTTATTTATCTATGAATAACTGCAGTGTCTATATTTACAATATAAATTTTGAAACCCATTGACATATCTTCTACAGAATTATTCGAAAAGACTTCCCAAATTTCATAAATTTGGTGTAAAATAACGGTGGGCATGGATAACTTAAACAAGCTCCGTTGGATTTGGTCATGATACTATTTGACTTCAATTTTAAAACAGAATAATAAAGTACTAACACCACACATAACTGTTTTGTCCAGGTTTTTATTATAAAAGTGGTAAATTTAGAAAATGTTAGTATTGTCGCCTACGGCAGAATAAATACTACCGTTTTCCCTATACTGAAGATAACAATGGAAATCAAAATCAATCAGACTTCAGTTATATTGTACTATTTTGAAGCTTTTGATTAGTACATTTGATTTTTATACCCAAAATAGAAATTTTTCACTGAGACCAATATTGTGTTAAGAAAAGTGCTGAGTCATCATAATAAGTCAAATTGATGGGTACTGATATAAAACTTAATTCTAGGATTTCAATATTAACTATATTGTATAAAATGCAACACACTGTAGTCCTTTTGTATTTGTTTATACCTTTCGTAATGATTAATTCAATTGGAAACACCAGGAAGCAAGTCACGACAAATATTTTAACTGAAATATTTGCCTTTTTGCTGTGTAATTCCTAAATATTTCAATTGGGTATTTCACAAGGCATAATCTATTAAAATGGGAAATTGTCTGGTTGAGTTTGTACTGTTTATGAAGTAAGGCAATATTTGGTCATAATAAAAGCATTTTCCGTGTTAAAGTGTTCAACTAAGAAAAAGAGGTCCAATTGAGGCTAAATTTAGATAGAATTTATACTCTCCTGTGTAAAGAATTGTTCACATTCTTGGCAATTCATGCAGCAAGTATTTCAATAGTGCTTCATTTTGTAGTTTTTATATTTTATTATAGCAAGCATATATAATTTTTCATATTCTACTGTTTGAAAGGACTATGGTTGGAAATAAATACTCCCAAGGGACACAATTCAGCTTTTTCATAGATTAATACAGGCAACAAAGGCAAAGGTAACTACAATACCCTTCCCTTTTCACTAATGTGACCTACCGAATTAAGACTATTAACCGGATTTGTAATAACATAAGCAACACGACGGTGTCACATGTGGAGCAGGATCTGCTTACCCTTCCGGAGCACCTGATATCACCCCAAGTTTTTGGTGGGGTTCGTGTTGCTTAGTCTTAAGTTTTCTATGTTGTGTCATCTGTACTATTATTTGTCTGTTTGTCTTTTTATTTTTGGCCATGGCGTTGTCAGTTTGTTTTCGATCTATGAGTTTGACTGTTCCTCTGGTATCTTTCGTCCCTCTTTACAGCTGAGTATTTTGCATATTTAATGTTGTAACTGACGGACATCTTTGTTTTACCATCTAAAGACAGAACAATGGATTTATAACAAGCTCTGGTATTTTGAACCACAATATGGCATTTACTAAAGCATGAAATTGAGATTAGTATGAAAAATCTTCAATTTGTGCTCATATAGTATATTTTGGATAAAATGAATACAAATTGAATGGAACTGTCATTTTATCTGTTAAAATGGTACTGTTAATTCTTTTAAATAAGATAAGATATGATTGGATACAGGTAGTTTATTAAGCCTTGTCTGAAAGAAGTACAGAAAGAGGTAAACCAGCATGTAGGGGTGGGGACATAAAATGATCCATGTTTCGTTAAGTAATGGGGACATACAAGTATTTATTACAGCCAAGGGTTCCACTTACAAGACCTGTTGCCACATATTGCAATGTTAAACTAGGTTCAATTATCTCCTTGAAATTTTTCGGACCAGGATTATTTTCGTTCATGCACATTAGCAGTTTGTGTACTGCAACTGAATGGTTTCAACAATATCAATCGGGCGTTTAAGAGGAGTTGCCTTTACGAGACCTGTTGTCACGTATTGAGATTTTAACTAAGTAAGTTCAATTATCTCCTTGAAATATTTTAAACCCTGACCGTTTTCGTTCATGCACATCACAAGGTTGTGTACTGCAACTGTGTGCAGTTTCATCAGTGTCAATTCCTAAAGAGGAGTTGTGCTTAAAAGACATACAGGCGGATGGACAGGGTGGTTACTATATACCCCAAACTTTGTGAGGGTATACAAGAGTTTGGAAAACTGAGTTACTGGACAGATCGACTGACGGACAGACGGATTGCAAGTCTTCAGTAAAATCCCTTCGACTTAGCCGGTAGGGGACTAATAATCAAAATCTTGTTTTGCTTGGTCCTTCAAGTTTAACAGTAGCATTAATAATCATGTCGTCTATTTCTTCAATTAACCAAAAATTCTGTTATGCCTTTTTTGCTCTATATATCCATATTATTGGAATCTAAATAGAAATAAATGTTTGAAAATTATTTAATAACTTGAAAATTTGAGATTTCTTCAACTTGAGTGAGAATGTGTCTATAACTATAGACATTGTGAAATTAATAAAACTTGACACACTTTATAAACATTATATACAATTGGTGTATTGTACACATATGAAATGAAACAACAGCAGGATTCGCTATCTATTTTAAGAAAAACACGTCATTAATATTTAAATGTCCACATACCGCAAAGGTACAATCTGCAGTTAGTTCACTTCTAATGTGCTCCAGTAGAACTTGTTTGTAAGTATATGTCTTGGAGCACTTGTCATGATTACACTTGAAAGCATTTAGTTCATGTTAAGCTCTGATATTAGCCTTCAAGTCTATTTTATGAACATATCTTTTAGGACATTCTCCACATTGGTACTGTTTTTCTGTCTCATTAGAAAGGTATTTCACTTGACCCATATATTTCATTTTTTGAATACTGTGAATTTTTTATGTTATTAAATCAAGCTGTACGCTTAATATATGTATAAAATAATAGAATCTGAAGCTGGACGATGTATCAAATATTGTATCAAATATTGCTTTAACGTTTTAAGGACACAGTTGTAAACTCAAACATGCCCGAAAATAACAAAAGTGCACTCGACTTTTTCTTTTCGATATATTAATTGCCCAGTTTTAGGATTTTCCCAAAAAACTTGTCGTCGGTGGCAGAGATGCAAATTAATGCTTAGAAAAGATCAATCTACTATCTTTCTGTGGAAATTTTTCGGCACAATTAATGCTTATGAACAATAATGATCCACATGTACTTGCACGTCTAACGAATGTCTTATGTTTTATGTCTATAATTAAACAGTTTACAAATATCTCGAAGCTCCATACTATAAATTAAGTACAAACACGTATAAATAAGATGCGTAAAATCTTGAATTATGCTGCAACTGTATTAAACTTTAAAGCCCCAAGAAACAGATGTACTTATTGAACAATACAAATATAACAAATTGGCTTTTTTACCTTCTTTAACAAATAGTTCCATTTCTTTTGTTTACTTTCAACTGGGTTTCGCCTGTTTATGCGTGAGTGTAAACAATTGTTGAGTAAAAGATTTTTTAAATGATCTGATTTTTTCGATTTTACAGATGTCAGATAATGTCATTTTCACTTACTTTTGTAAAGGTATATTTTTTCGTTTGAAAACATTTTTTGAAAAAATAGAATACCATCAAAATGAATGTATTTAACCAATCTGGTTTGTTTTTGTTACAAAGATTCTGAAAATGCAAAGACAAGTGTAGTAGGTCACCACTAATGGAAAAGAAAAGCCTGTCAAAATAAATCCAGGATATTGAGTGGATCACCTGCATATTTGCAGATATCTCCACCACCACTAATTGGTTTTTGGCAGTGTTCTAGATCATTCTCTCTAGTAAGTGATAGTAACTGTTCTGCAGCATCCAGATCTATATCACCATTGATTAATTACCAAAGTCTTACATCTCAGCTTTGGAAAGATTTGATACCAACATATATATATATATATATACAGAAAGGGCTTCAACAAATAGGAAATACTTGAAAGAATAGAGAATACACCATTAGAGAAAAATGTATTCCTTCTGCTCAATGATCAGCTTCAATATAGAATCTTTGACAGAACAAAACAACCATTTCATCAACAATGCTCAAAACCTGAACGATTATAAATTTTACCAGAAACACTTCCACCAGACACAATCAAATCTAACTCGCTTATATACAACCTCATTACCATCATACCCTGTAAACCTCGCAACACCATTGTCAAACCCGACTATTATTATTATTTTGGTAAACCTTTCGGTATCTGTTAAAACATTGGTTTCGGCATGTTTTCCCATGGTCTGTGGTTAAGGCTTTTATTATTCCCCAACAATTGTTTCTTTCATCATTTTGAGAATTTGAAATGCAGAGGCGCAGTTTGTCTAGTTATTGGAGCTATAGTAGGATCTAATTATTTTCTGAAAGTCTACAATCCTTGTTTTTCTTGGCTTGATGAAAGCATGCTCATTAGCTGGATCATTTTTCCTTAGGTTTTCGAAATTTTTCTGAATGCAGCATTTATACCTTCGAGCTTAGGTCCAACCAGTAAAATGACAGATGAACCTGTAATAACAAGAGACGTTTATTTAATTTCTATGCACTTTCTTTGGAAGAACTATTAGTATTCGATTTTTATCAATTGTTACCTAGTCGTCGAGTCTGATTGAAAAATTGTGTGTAATTATGGCTAGATAAATATGAAGACATGTATAATGGTTTACTTTTATAAATTTTGACTTAGATGGAGAGTTGTCTCATTGGGACTCGTACGACATCTTCTTATATCTATGTACTTTTTTAATTCATATTGTAATGTGGAGGGTATTTAGATAGCCAGACATTTTCTCACTGAACATTGTTCTTAAAATCAAACATTTTGTTTCATTTCAGTCGTTGTATTGATGGAACTTTCGACATTCCCAAAATTTAACTTCATTTGATAACAGATAAAACACCAAATCTGTCGTAACATTAAAAGGTACATGAAGGCAATATCATAAAACTTACAAGTTGTCCATTACTGGCGATTTTGGCTTTCATTTAATATGGGTATGTCACATAGTATTTGATATTGACATTGTATAATTCCAGATGTATATTTCATGCTAATGATTAAATTGTAATATTTCCTGTCCTCGGGAACTTCAAACTTGCATAATTTTCTACCTTTAAATAGACATATATTTGGATGGAGAGTTGTCTCATTGGCACTTACACCACATCTTCCTATATCTATATATGTCGATTATACCGGCAGACTTTCATACATGTTCGTAGCAGCTAACAACTCCGCTCTTTTAGTAATGTTTATTTTATTTGTTGAAGTTTCGGATTTTGTTAATTTTAAGTTACTATAGCAACCCTTGACTCTTCTACAGTTTATTTGATTTTAAACTTAAACTGTCGACAAAATTTCTTCAACTCTTATTAAGAATATTGACATCTATCTGGTAGTTCACGCATAATGCTAAAACAGTCATTCCTGGTTCATATTTAAGCTTTTATGTTTACATAATATTTCAAATTGTATTACGAGGCCAACACAATCATACATGTATATAAACGAAAGGCCTCGACTTTGTTAATCTGATTAAAACAACTTTGGATAACCCATTTTACGATATCTCCTCTTTTCAGAAATCTCCATATTTTAGATATCCCTTTTAATGCTGTTCTTCCCGATCCAATTACTGTATTCCTTAGATATGAGATGTAATTGTTTTGATGTTAAGATTTCTTATGCCTTTTAAATGACTATTTTTAAAAAGTTTAAAAAAAGGGATATGAGGTTTACCTGAAAATCAATACAGATGTATGTATGGGGTTTAGGGTAAAGATTTTTAAATGCCGCACAATTGTAATTTGACTCATTATTACAGTCATGATGTTGTAGGGACCACTCTATTTTGTTAAGTGACAGGGTATGGTTTTGATGAGTGTACCTAGGAACCACGTCGGCATCTTCTGAAAGAAGTGATCGAGGAATTATACAAATCCATAGTTACAGAGGAATCAATATACTATCTCGAAATTGCTGGAAAAGGGACCAGGAAGAGACTCAAGTCCCGTAATGAGGTGTTCTCCGTTACATTCCTTCATAATTGTATAGACTTGTATTTGGGACAAGTGAAAATTTGCAGAGAAAGAGAAACTTAGAGAGCATTTGGAATAACGGCGTTGGACCTTAGTTCCCATAAGACTATCGCATGAAATCCAATACAAAGATGATTTTGTGTCGGAAATAAAAGTATTTCATGCTGAATTATTGAATTTTTCATCCAAAGTCTCCAGAGTTAGTTTACACCCAGAGTTGTCTTGTCATTCAATCACACCGTTTCAGAAACAAGAAGCCATTCAGTCAGGCTCTGTTACACAATCAGGCAGGTCACCATTTTCCCCGTGGCTTGCTTAATTTTTTCCTAGTTTGTTGTATAAATATCGTTTTTTTTTTCTTTCTATGTTTTTTTTATAATACAAAGTTCATTTCCAAGTTTTATAACTTAACATTTTTAGATTTTACTTGGATATTATAGATTTCAGTAATATATTTTTCAAATCATTACTTCTGTAAGATTTGAGACATTCCACTAAGTAAAGAATTTACAAATTAAAATAACAACTGAAGTTTCACAAAAGAAAACAAATAATAGATTATATGTTTTTACAATTTCCTGTTTTATAATTCATTTATCCCTTTGAACCGAGTCAAACATACAAGCATGCTCTTCATCCAGGCGAGTTTCGATGAAACATTTATTTTAACATTCTGTATTTTCTTTCTATCAAGATTGTATTGCAAAATTTCATTGATAAAATGCAAACTTCATTTATTAACATGTTTTACTATATTAGAGAGTTCACTAACTTCGAGTCCCTTCGTCAAGTAGCATTTATGTTCATTCTTGTATGTTTTGCATTTATACCTTTCAAGTTCATACATTACGTTGTCAATATAATGGAATTTTATTCGACTGTCAAACAAGTGAGAGCTAGCTATAAAACCAGGTTTAAACCACCATTTTCTACATAAGAAAATGCCTGTACCAGGTCAAGAATATGACAGTTGTTATCCATTCATTTGATGTGTTTGAGCTTTTGATTTTGACATTTGATTAGGGACTTTCCGTTTGGAATTTTCCTCAGTGTTCAGTACTTTTGTGAGTTTTACTTTATTTCAAACTAAATTTCTTTAAATATTTAATTACGCTTTTGTATGAATGACTACGATATTGTTTTAGTTAATAGTAGTATAAAACATGAAGTTATCATATTTGCAATTTTATTGTCATGTTTTTATAATTTACTGTTTGAAAAACTTAGGATTTTCGACCTCCAGGTACAGATGAACTTGAGATGATTATGGCATAACTTTACTACTAAAGACCTCAAAGTAAGAAATGAGCTGCTACATGTTTCTTGTGCGAAATTTCTACTCAGTACTGTATATGATCACCTTACACACAATCTATAGTGTCTTATGTCGGTAGATATTTTAGTTAAAACTACATTTTAACTTTTCAGATGATGGTGAAAATGAAAAAAACTGTTGGACAGTATGTTGGTGTTGCATACTCAGACAAAATGTTCTTGGGACAGATTATAGCAAAGAAAGGTATGCTGCTACAGATCAATTGCATGGAGCAGATCAGCTCCAAAAAGTCATTTAAGTGGTCGTCCAATGAAAACTAGGACACAGTAGATCCAGGAAAAGTCTAAAGCATAACCAATTTTGAACAGGTTCTACAAAATACCAATATTACTGTAAAAATACTTTTTTAACTTATTTATTTTGATATGATTATTTCGATTATAACTTTGCATCCTTTGGCTCTCCAAAACACTTTTGCAAGTATTATCATGTTTTATACAGTTTCAATTTTATCTCAGTCTTTTAAACTATTCATTCAGATGGTCATGAAGAGTGAAAACATTGTTGAAAAAAACATATCGGAAATATAAGGCCTTCTCAGAATGTCTACCTAAAATTATAAGTCAGAGTTCAGACATAAATAAGTGTAAAATGATGTTTCCTCATAAAGTTTTATTAAACACAAGTTGGCATCAACACGTGTTTGTTTTGTTCACACATCGTTGTCAATATAATGGAATTTGATGCGACTGTCATACAAGTGAGAGGTTTAGCTAGCTTTAAAACCAGGTTTAATCCACCATATTTTCTACGTAAGAAAATGCCTGTACCAAGTCAGGAATATGACAGTTGTTATCCATTCGTTTGATGTGTTTGAGCTTTTGATTTTGCCATTTGATTAGGGACTTTCCTTTTGAATTTTCCTCGAGTTCGGTATTTTGTGATTTTACTTTTTTATATCTGGACTTTTACAAGTCCTTAATGCAAGCACATTTTATCATATTTGACTTTTGCGATTCCTAGTTGGACTGATAATTAAAATTTTGTTTTAACATATTCAACATATGTTTTGTTAATTAATCGTTATAACTTGGTCCCATAAATGAATCAAGAAAATAAATAATTTTTCCCAAAATAGTGTTTGCCAAAATAGACTTAATCATTATCATTGTTAAATGTTGTACTAACATATTGCATGTAATGCAACTTTTCTTGTTGTGGTATGTGGTGGATTTGGCGGTGAGAAGTCTGTCCTTACCATCTTCGGGCCAAGTTGAGCTTACCGACATTGATATGAATTGATTACAGAACTGGTCAGCAAGTGGTACTAGTTATTTCAACTTGATCTTTTCAGATTTTTATAAAAGGTTAATCACAAAATATTGAAACTGAGGAAAAGTCAAAACGGAAAGTCGATAATCAAATGGCAAAATCAAATGATCAAACACATTAAACGAATGGAAAACAACTGTCATATTCCTGACTTGGTTCAGGCATTTTAATGTAGAAAATGGTGGATTAAACCTGGTTTTATAGCTAGCTAAACCTCTCACATGTTTGACAGTCGTATAAAATTTTATTTATTGACAACAACGTGTGAACAAAACAAATTGACATAATAGGAAAAATGTCAAAATAGAGGTACAGCATTCAACGTTGTGTTATTACCTTAAAACTATAAAACAAACATTTACCATGACACAATAACACAATGACAGGATGTATAATTACAGAGCAACGTCACATACAAGAAAGAAACACGAAAAGGCACACAGACAAAAGTAAAATCACAAAATACTGAACTCCGAGGAAAATTCGAAAAGAAAGTCCCCAATCAAATGGCAAAATCAAAAACAAACACATCAAACGAATGGACAACAACTGTCATATTCCTGACTTGGTACAGGCATTTTCCTGTGTAGAAAATGGTGGATTGAACCTGGTTTTATAGCTAGCTAAACCTCTCACTTGTACGACAGTCGCATCAAATTCCATTATACTGACAACGATGCGTGAACAAAACAAACAGACACAATACGTAAAATGTCAAAATAGGGTACAGCAGTCAACATTGTGTTATCATCTTAATCACTATAAAATCAAACAAATGTAACGAAGAAGCACAAAAGGCATACATCAAATTTAACATCCTCATTTTGCTTATATTTTACGATTTTATTTATCTATGTAAAATCCACCCACAAAGCATACTGGCAAAAACGAAAGACAAGAATACAGAAATCATTATAAATGTCTTTCTTTATATATCATGAAAATCTGAGTATAATTTAGACTATAATGAAAACAAAATCTTGATTTTGCGCTTGCTTTAAGTTGACATTTAAAACAATTGTTTTTATTTATTTGGGAAAATTAGACTGCTACGGGACAATGAGGGTATATTGATAGGGACAGAATTTAGCCTTGCAACAGGTCACCTACGGACTCTCAAAGACTTGTTGCAGGGTTCTTAACGTGCCAAAAGCGTGGCACTCGCTACATACGAGGAATCGGATTAAACGTCCCTATTCTGACCGGATATGGCTGCAAACATGAACAATCCTCACATCCAATCGTACTCCACACTGTGGCGAGCATTTTACTGCCGATCAGAGAAAGATCATCTTTCCCCAGTCACCCTTGGAGGATTCGAGGCCTGTTAGAATAGAATGTACCCTGCTGATCGAATCAAAGCGAAGCCTTTTCATTTCTGATATGGCATTCTTATTTTGACGTTGGTCCTAGCCAGCTACCATTGTTCATCAATGCAATTTTACTCAAAGGACTCCATAATATCACTCGAACTACTAACGACGACAAAATTATTTTTCATTCACCTGTGTGGCGTCTAAGGTCAACCTTCCACATATGCTTAGTTTATACATAATTTCTCAATGGTTTTAAACTTCCTTACATAATTCAGATGTATCTGTAGAAATCTCATTAAATAAAAACTTTTGAACAGCGATATACTACTGTTGCCTTTAATTATTTTAAAACAGCAGAGGGATATTGCAAGTAAGACTCTTCGTTCTTCTAATAACAAAATTATTTTCGTTCAACCATATGCCAGATATCTACTGCATTAAACAACACCATGGAGAATTAACATATACAATTTAAAATACCAAAGGCATATCGCAAGCAAAATATTAACTTTTCGTAGTAAGAACGACAACATTATTTTTCGATCACCTGTGGTATGTTGCATTGCATACTCCAAGCATCTCTTTCAAGTTGGAAGTTGTTATCTATATGGAATAATCAGTAGTTAAAATTCAAATTATCGGCAAACAGAAAGAGGCTGCACTAGAGATCTTAGTTTTGTAATTACAAATCAACCTAATCATGCCCTGAATAAATAGAAAACACTCTCTTACATAGATTCCGAGAAATGTTTTACAAATTAGTTTCGGACGGACAGACGGAATCAGTGACTAGAGAATAGAAATATGATCACTTGGTCTTCTTCCGACCAGCAGTAAAACGCTTGCCAAAGTGGGGCGTCCGTTTGGCTGTGCGGGATATATCAAGTTTGCAGCCACGTCCGGTCAGAATGGGGACGTTTAATCCGATGCCTCGTGTAAAGAGAGTGCCGGGCTCTTTGCACATTAAGAACCCTTGCAACAACTCTTTGAGGGGTCCGTAGGTGGCCTGTTGCAAGGAAAAATTTCTGCCCCTATCCAATATACCCTAATTTTCCAGTGGCAGTCTAAATTTTTCTGACCATCATCCCGGATGGCCTCTATTACAAGACCTACCTATTGTATTTATTGTTAACTTGTTGTCGTCCTGAACATTCATGAACTATTTGCCACTGGACGTTAAGCAATCGACAAACAATCAATCAATCAATCAATCAGACGGAATCAAGCAATTACAAGACATATATTTACCTTCGGCGACACAGGTAACTGTATGTTTATGAATGACATGAATGGCCATGTTGACAAATATCACCAGAGCAGAACTCACAATTAACTGACTTGTATCTCGTTATGGTTTACTTCATACCAAATATCAGTTCGATATTTAAAGATTTAGAAAGAAAGTCTGAAAAGGTGAAAAGGTGTTAATATTATACAATTTTCTTAGTCTTATAACCTGTAATTTCGACAAAGATCAACGGAGCTGATCAAATTACATGAACATTTGATATATTCATTATAGTAGACCAAAAATCAGCTCTGATGTTTAGAAAAATATGTCTGAATAAATATAATTGTCTATTTCTCTATTCGGGTACATTTCCTTCAAAGTTTGGTTGTTATTTAAAATATGAAGATATAATTGCAATTAGGAATTCGTTTCAAACCACATTTAACCACTTTTGATTTAAAATCTGTTGCCCAAGTTGAAACTTGCAAATGTCCTCCATTGGAACTTCCCAAACCGAAAATGATATTTGATCTCCGTAAATTAAAAAAAAAAACGGAAACAAACCCTCTTTTAATTCAACAAAATTTTGCTGAAATTAAGGCAAATTATTCAGATTTTTCAACTGTTTATACAGATGGATCGAAGAATGGTAACCGAGTTGCACCTGCTGCTGCCTTTGGAGACAGAGCTGCGACTCTCCGTTTGTCGTCTACCGCATCCATATTTACTGCTGAAGCAAAGGCAATAATTTTTGATATTTCAAAGTGCACATTTTACTCACCAGTCTTAAAGTAGTCTCTTGTTTATTCCAGTATACTTAAATTGTTGGTTATTTGTTACATCCCTCGGGCTGATATTGGTATCTCGGGATGATACGGCATGTGATACGTATTTAGCCATGTATTATTCTCTATGTATTGACTTTGCTGATATTCATAGGTAGTATTTCAGTGTCAATAATTTGCATGATTTATTTGATAATGTTCCATATACAAATATTGTTTCATTCTTGAAAGAAGTCGGAATATATTGTAAAATATAAAAATGTTGTATAAATTTAAAATGATTCAATTTAAATTTTTATCACCTTATCTTAGTGTTGAATTTTATTTGTAAGTAAGCAATTTTAGCTTTTGACTTCAGTGACCTTTTGTCTGATTTTTTAAATATACTTTAAATTGTAATGTATTTGAAGTAGCTATCGCCGCTAGTTTGTTTTGCGCTGATACGACGTAAAGCATATACCAATCAATTAACTTTTCTACTGATCAATCTATAAATGCAAATAATTCCAAAGTCCGATTTAATGAATTCACCTGCTACAGTTTTCGTATCATCATTACTGCTGTTTTGGCTACATATATGATGAAATTATTCCAATACAGATTGGTGTTAAATTTCGTAATGAGCACTGTTACAACAGTATTTATGCCACCATTACCCATAGGAGTTCACACCTATTCCAATACATATTGGTGTTAAATTGCTATATTGAGACCACTGTTACAACATTATTTATGCCATCAATGCCCCTTAGGAGTCCAGACAAGGTCAGTCGTTGAGAACTTCATCCCACAATTTTAAAGTTTTATGATTACTTAAGTGTTTCTGTGACAGCTACACCATTATCAGAAGCAGATTTTTTTTTAACACGACATCAAAAGCAAACCCGTATGAATCTCTTTCTCTTTTCAAGCGTTGGTGTTCAGTCTCATCCTTTATATATGTTATGTATTATCATCAAATGAAACATATATTGAAATATTAAGACTGAACACAAGTGCGGCCATTGCCATTTTAGACAAAAACCGTCTTTATATTAGCACAAAACATTTTGAAGATTTTAGTAATTTTGCTTAGATTAATATTACTAGTACCTGATTCGTTTTTAACTATTTGTAAAATGCTTTATTTTGGGGCCAAAAAGGGGTCTTTCCGGGCGTTTTCCTTTGTGCTACATTCAATTGGCCACTGTATATATTTGATTTCAATATTACGGATTTCGTAGACTGTCTTTTCTTTTGTGAATCCTTTGACTGATGCATAGACGGTAGTCACTTACATCACACGATTTAACCGATCCTCTAGATAATAACATATAGCCCTTCCCATCCGATACAATATTCAAGTTTTGTGTTTATGGTATCCATGTACCCTTAAATATTTTTTGTATAAATTCTTTTATCTCTTTTGCGTGGTTACGCCTTTATATGAATCTGAATGTGTTCACTGTCTCCTTTCTTTTTAGGTTGATTTGATTTTTTCCCAAAGATTTCATTACTTTCCTGACACAATGTGTGGTTTATCATCAGGAAAAAGTTTACCACCAACAAATTACTAGCGTTTCCTCATTATCTGATAAATTGTTAATATTATCATCAACAGTCGTTGCATGATTTGTCTTTCTCGTGGCATCTTTCTGATATGTAATATTAATTGAGCTTTGTAGAAAATATGTCTGATATATAATATCCATTAAGTTTTCCAAATGTTTATCTGGATCTTTTATTAGATCATCATCTCATACATCATTAAATGAAAATTCTGGGATTTTTTTCTGTTTCAAAATTGCCCCTGCTGTGCAGAGAATTGATGTCTCGATCAGAATTTTTTCGTTTTGTTAAAAAAAATTAACCATATGTTAGTTCTATTTATTTTATAAACATTAGGATAAAAACAAATTATTAAAGGCGAATTCATTTAAATTAATTAACACATTTTTAGGTAACAAATTTCAGAAATCGTGAAGGATAACTGTAGAGATATGTGTTTTATGGATTGTCATATAAGTACATTATTCATTTGTGTTGCTTAGTTTCTGTTCTGTAACATCTTCCCAAGTTCCATTAGGTTCAGCATATGACGGAAAGCTATACTTTTTGATATGATATGCAGCATGTTAATTTGTAGATAAGCAGAGAGATATGCGCAATGTTCCAGTTAAAAAAAAAAAGAAATTAAGGAGAGGTCAATGACATCCATGTGTATCTGATAAAAACACCAATAACCTTAAATAAACATTTTTAAACTTTTACTCCTCGACAAAATTCGTTATTTATTTACACTTAGGTTTAAAATAATATCAATCAAATCCTTTTGTCCTTTAAAATTAGGTAAATAAAGCAATACAAACAAATTTTCATTACATTTTGAACTGAAATTGAACACATCGAAGGTAATAACCAACAACCATACCATAATTGGGTATCTTTGAACTATATTTTCAGCATGAACAACTATGGTTAAATTTTCGGTAACGTTCTAAATATCAGCTCAAGTCATAGAGGGGTGATATTTGGTCAGTGGATACACCTTGGGTAGTACTAATAATTAACATCCGTACCCGACTAGGCCACTTTCACGGACATGCTCCTTAGTTATCACCGAGCAAGATGAAGCTAGAGAGGGCACAGTGTTTCGGAATTGTTAAGTTTTCCCTCAGAAATAAAAGTCCAACAATGTACCAGTGGAATCGACCTAGTAGAAGTTATGTGAAGCAATTAATCATGTATATGCATATTTCGAATTATATACTTTCCTTATTAGTGCTTGAAGTCCGAAATTAGTGATAATCAAAATTAACTCACACAATTCGGAAGCGGCATGGATTTAATAATATAAACACTTGAAACACGACAACAGAGGGAAATTGCACAAAAAGAGAAGATCAATCTATAAGAGTACAAACTCATGAAAATGAAAGTTAAAATGCCGGAATCGATGGGCCACTGTGAAAACTGTCTAAATATGAGAAAATAAAGGGTGGCAGGTAGATGAAACTTACATAAATGAAGAGATAAATGAAAATGAACCAATTGAGGCCCGATTTATATTGACCCAAGTTAGTCAGTCGCTCCCAGAAGCAGCGCATCCATTTTGGACGGTAAATATCCACTTTTGATATGGGACGAGCTCTGACGTTCCACGGCCCAAGCTTGTCTGGCAAAACAGCCGTTGGACGTCAGAGTAATCTCGGACTACTGGTATCTATGATGAGTTTATTGTCAAATTTTGTATATCTGTAGGAGTATCAAATAGATGTCTTTGATAATCATTTAGAGGTTAGATGTTAAACAATTTCAGAAAAACAACCATAACCTTGTTGATCAAACTGCCGCCAAATAGATTTTTATGTACACAGGTAAATGAAAATAATTTTGTTGTAAGGTATATAGTATAAATGGAGAACGGAAATTTTTTGTTAAATAATTTTGTTGTTTATAGTACGAGAACAGAATGCCTTTTCAACTTGACCCGTATTCAAATTGATTCACTTTAAGGTCCAAAGGGTTCTAAAGTAAACTTATTTTTATTGTAGCAAAACATGTATTGTTGGGGTTCTTTGAGATGCTGAATCCAAACATGTATTTATTTTTTTTTAATTTTTGCTCCTTTTTTCAAGTTTGTCGATATGGAGATCCAAAATTAAACGTAATGGGTCTGGGCCCGTATGCATAAAACCACTTAAGTTAAGAAATCCAATCATAGTACTAATTTATCGTTGCACATAACGAAAAGTCCGTCCGTTCGGAACAAATCTGAACTTAAGTAGCTTTATGCATACGGACCCAGCTTCGGAAGGTTTCAAAATACTTGAACTTTTAATATATAACGTAAGAAATTCTGTCCTAAATTTATGTTTTAGTTAGACATTTATCAAGAAACATGCAACCAGAATAGGTTAGAGGCTCAAAGAACACCCAGGGGAAAACTAAATGTGGCCATGGAGATGTTGTTCAGCTAATTTGAACCATTACAAAGTCAACTTCCATAGCCATGATTAAACAATAAGTACTAGCATAAGGTCATATTACTCAAAGGAAGCATTTGAATGTGTAGAAATTATTTTAAGCATTATAGCTCCTGGCCAAAATAATTTTCTTTTTGAAAGTCTAAACAAGAGATCTTTCAAGACACTTAAAATGCCTAAAATGGATCAAACAACAAAAACTAGCATCAATGCATACAACACTAAAAGAGACAGTAGAACTCAGATCATACTGTATGGGTATTTTTTCTGGAAATTGGTTAAAGCATAGTCATGATTGCATAAGGATTACAATCATTTGAGGTAGAGGGACCAGGGCTTTTGAGTTTGTGTTTCAAAAATCTTCGCTGGTTTTTTACTTTTTCCACTCGTGCTTGGAGTGTTCGCTTCGCCATGAAGGGAAGCCTTTGATTATCCCGAGTCATTTTATTTCTTTAACTGATACAAGCTCATCTTCATCTATCAAATCTTCCTGCGAAGTTCTTCTTTTACTAGCTGCAGACTTTATCATTTCCCCGGTGTACCGTTATTTGCCGAAACCAGGTATGAAGTCGTAAAATTTAACCGAATTACATCTGGTAAATACTTAATGTATTATTAACTAGAGAATAGAAATCAACTTCATTAATTCAATCAAGCTGAGTTTGGGACAATTCAAAATACGTCCGAACTCCCTAAGAGCTATCAGCACTCTGAAGTTCACACATGTGCAGCACAATCTCATTTATTCATGGAAGTGTTATGTGTTACAAGAGCGCAATTATTTGTTTACGTTCAACCGGCAAGATTTTTACCCAGAGATGGTACTCAGAATAAAAAAAATTGAGGCTCCTGATTGGATGATGCACTTTGAAATAATGTTTTATTTGAAAGCTTGTCAGCTCTGATAAATGTTTCCCTCTTTTAATGACAACCATTCATCTATATATTTGTATAAATAAACTAGTTTCCAGCTTCTTTCAAGGAAAAAAGAATAAAATTGCAGTATATAATACTTACATATTTACCATTCTCAAAGCATGAAAACTTTTCGAATTAAGGTTTGACCCGTCCATCACTCAT
Organism: Mytilus coruscus; assembly: GCA_017311375.1. Taxonomy (NCBI): domain Eukaryota; kingdom Metazoa; phylum Mollusca; class Bivalvia; order Mytilida; family Mytilidae; genus Mytilus; species Mytilus coruscus. Next base: position 3,410,728 of record CM029607.1, on the reverse strand, counting down.
CTTTCTGATCCAGTCCCGTTTATTACTAATACATTCTTTCAGAAGCAATCTGAGATGACTCTCGTTGCTATTTATTTTTCAATTTTTTTCTTCATTTCTGAGATATGATGAATTTGATTGGGTAGTTGATCTGAATTTTTTGGGACTCTTCTCTTTTTGACCTTCTGCTGTACTTGTTTTGATGTAGTCTGAACTTTTCATTTTGCATAAGAGTCTCACTGATCTCATCTTTTGACTCGATGATCTGGTAAAAGTTGACTGAAATTAGAAAATGTAAATAAAACAGTATTGCATAGCAGGAGGTAAAAAAGGATTATTATCAAAAAGAGACCCCAGTGCAGACTTTTTTTGTATTACCACTTAGTAAGCTAATTCTGCTTGCTCAAAATAGTTTAAGGCGAAGTATACGTAATTAACTGCTCCCGATTTTTTTTTTTTTGATAAATTTTACACGTGGATTCTGCTTGTAAAAATACATCAGAAATAATAAAAAAAAGGGGGTAACCGTTTTTGTTTTTCAGATACAAGCTAATGAAATTAACAGCATGTTACGCCAAAAATACAAAGGATATATAGGGAAAATCGTAAAAATCTGCGATATTTTTACTTTATCAAGATTTTCTAATTCGTTGGTCAACAGAAATGCGATTCAAAAATGAACGATGAATCCTAGTCCTTAGCAACCGTGCTAGTTTTCAAGCTGTATCCTCTGGAAGTTTGATTTTAGCAACAACAAAAAAGAATTGCAATCCAAATCAGCATATTGGAGTGTCTGACCCTGGGCTCTGTGGACAGTCATGGAAATACCAACATAATCGGAAATTGCATAGGTGATGCAAGCACTTTGGTTTTTTTTACATATCATACACATCAAATTTGTAGTTTGGTATGGTTATTATTTTACCATTTATACTAATTACAGGGGACTGTCTTTTTTCAATGAGTGTACCATGCCTATGGCTCCGTTAAATAATCCTTCACTTATATTTCGTATTAGTATGATAAAAGATCCCTCTTTTAAAAACAAAAGTGTTTGCTGCATTTGTGGTAGCCAATAGATTTTGGGGTCCTGAAATAAAACAAGAAATGATTGTAACGGTGTTGGTACAAAGTCTCCCAAACAAAGCCCCTGCGATATAACCCACTAATTCATCCAATTCATTAATTCAACATGACCAACATGTATACGTATACTATTGGTGGGGGTTGACCCCAAGGGGCTCATCCGATAATTCATTTTATTTGTTTTATTGTCATCAACAAGAAAAGGTATGATTTTGTAGTTGGTATCTTGACCATTTGAAATATCTTTTAAAATACGTTGATTGATAAAATATTTGTTTACTCAACGTTCAGTGGCGGGTATTTCATGCAATATTAAGGACGACTGAGATCTAATGAACAATAAATATGTTCAGTAGGTCCTACAAAGTAAAAGGATTGAAATTGAGATTGCCACCGGGAAAGGATGATGTGGTGGATAGGAAGAGAAACTATTGGGTCACCTACTAAGTAATTTACTAATTTAACATCCTAATTTCGAATGGGAAAAAAAAGTTTACTGCTTCCATGATGAAACAGGTATAAATTGCATTGAAATATCATTTCGCAATTCAAGGATATCGTGTTACATTTGTGTACCGTCTTTACCAAAAAACCTTGTCAATCGCGTCATTTGAGTCATTTGATCCCAACAAATATTTTCCAGTTCTCTTAAATAAAGCGTGTATTGTGAATATTAATATTTCGCGTAATCAAGTATAACAGTTTCCTTTTCTGTGATTATTTATAAGGAATGCTATTATTAATCAAGATATTATGATTAAAAGAAACATGAATTTTTTTAACAAATTTCTCGATAGTATGCGACATTTTGCATGAAAATGACGAACTACATAATTACTAAACACGTTAAATAAGTTGGATTTATAGAACTAACAAGTTTATGATCTTGTATCATTTGTTGACATCCGTTATAAGTATAAAAATAATGCATTTAACTCGGTTTGCTTCGTTCCCGCCAAAATCGTCCTTTGGCGCCGTCTTTGACGTTGTAAGTGCCCCTCTGTATTGTGACGTTACCATGGACCTTTGACGTTCTACTCAATCAAGAAGTTTTGTGTGTAGAAGCCATAAATGTCCCTTTGTCAACGTATGTTTTATGAATTATTAATAAAAGTATTTTGATGATTTTAGCTACAACTTGGTATAAATTTCATGAGGATATTTTCCTATTTATAACAAATGATAACGGTGTGTATTCGATTATGCTTTCAACCAACCACTGCAAGTAACCGTTGAACAAACGGTTTTAATTAGAATTTATTTGCACAGGAAAAAGAAGCTAAATATAAAGCACATTCATATTTTATCTCATGTTTGCCTGTTTCATTGATATAATGAGTACTTTTTTTGTGTGTGTATGTTGGGGGTAGGCATTAAGAAAACATGATCAATTATAACATAAAAATTGACTTATTAATGATAAAGATAAATTAATAACCTGTTACCCGTGGAGTTTGTTTACGTCTCAAGTTCCGTGTGCCATTCATACTCAAAACTAACTCGACTGAGCATGCTATTAGAAACACAAATAAACTTATGTCATATCGGTGATCAATATTTTATACTTAACAAAAGTATCAAACCTTCGCTCCGTTAATATAATATAATATTGTCACTTACAGGGCTGCCAACATTTTGTAATTTGAATGAGTGAGATTTATACGCGACAAAATAATTTACAAAAATCAATGTTGTTTTCCTTTTTCTATTGATTGATTGTTGGTGTCAAATATTTCATGTATGTTCATTACGAGAACAAATTAACAATAATTAGAATAGGTAGGTCCTGTAATAGTGGCCGTCCGGGATGAAGGTCGGGAAATTTAGACTGTCGCTGGAAAATTGGATAAGGACAGAAATTTTGCCTTGCAACTGGCCACCTACGGACCCCTCGTAGAGTTGTTGCAATGGTTTTAACGTGCAGAGAGCGTGGCACTCTCTACACGAGTCATCGGGTTAAACCCTCATGCTGCCAGTAGTTTTCAAGGTTGCATTTCGTGTGCCAGAAAATACGACAGCTCGACGTCTGTGACGTCATTCGATATATGACGTCACGTCTGAATGACCGTTACATTTGGGACCCATTGAAGAAAAATATTACACTGTTTAATCTTCGGTCTTTTATTTGAAACAGACACAGCAATGATGAGAAGCTTGCATAAATTAAAACATGGACATGTGTCCCTCCGGCAGCAAGAGGTTAACGTCCCCATTGTGACCGGACGTGGCTACGTACTTGATACTTCCCGCACAGGCAAACGGACGTACCTCTTTGGCAAGGGTTTTACTGCCGGTCGGAAGAAGACCTGTAGTGACCATATTTCTATTCCCCAGTCACCGTTGGGGTCTTTTTTCGAAATGCATACTAAAAATCTTGGTTCAAACCCTGAGCTTACTTGAAATGAACTTTAAATAAGGATGCAATTTTATTACCTAGTCAGGAACATAATTGCAATGCATTTACTAGTAACCCCAAGGAAGTATGGTCACCATTGGTCTTCCTCCGACCGGCAGTAAAACCCTTGCTAAAGTGGGGCGTCCGTTTGGCTGTGCGGGTTGTACAAATTTGCAGCCACGTCCGGTCAGAATGGGGACGTTAAATCCGATGCCTCGTTTAAAGAGAGTGCCACGCTCTTTGCACGTTAAGAACCCTTGCAACAGCTCTTGAGGGGTCCGTAGGTGACCTGTTGCAAGGCTTAATTTCTGTCCCTATCCAATATACCCTCATTTCCCGTGGCAGTCTAAATTTCTCCGACCTTAATCCCGGACGCCTCTTTACAGAACCTACCTTTTGTATTTATTGTTAATTTGTTCTCGTCCTGAATATGCATGAAATATTTGCCATTGGACGTTAAGCACCAACAATAAATCAAAAATTTCCTAGTATAGACTTTGTTTATTATTGGAGATTTTCTTGTTGTTGCGTCCCCAAGGGTGACTGGGGAAACGAAATATGGTCACTTGGTCTTCTCTCGACCGGCAGTAAAATGCTTGCCAAAGTGGGGCGTCTGTTTGGCTGTGCGGGATGTATCAAGTATGCAGCCACGTCCGGTCAGAATGGGGACGTTAAATTCGATGCCTCGTGTAAAGAGAGTGCCAATCAATCAATCTTGTTGTTGAGTCTCTGTCTTGGCGCCTTTAAACCTCACCAGTTGAGAGTTTGTATGTAGAGGCTGATGAGCACTCACTCTCAAATAGACGTTTGAAGCTTGGACTTAAATACTCTGTCAAGCTAAAAGCATATCCAGAAAATCCTGCCTACAACTGTGTTTTAATCCCATTTATGAAGATATATTGCAAAACATAAAAATAAAATTCCTCCATTAGGAATTCGTTTAAAACCACATTTAACCACTTTTGATTTAAAATCTGTTGCACAAGTCGAAACTTGCAAATGCCCTCCATGGGAACATCCTAAACCGAAAATGATATTTGAACACTGTAAATACAAAAAAATGGAAACAAACCCTCTTTTAATTTAACAACATTTTGCTGAAATTAAGGTAAATAATTCAGATTTTCCAAATTTATAATATGTTCTGATTCACTGTCATGCTTACAAGCTATACAACATAATAAAATTAGAACCCGATAAGTCTCAAGATTTTCTATGTAATGAGGAATTTGAAAATTCTTAATTTTCATAAGGATCCATGTACACCAGAAAGCAAAAAAAATGCCCTGGATGACCCTTTATCTAACTGTGGTATACCATATACCGATTTTAGATCTAATATTAGAGAATATGTTTTTATTATAATGAAAAATGAATGGAGTAAAAAAGATGATAATAAATTAAATGAAATTAAACACAATTTAGGGAAACCTTTTAATAATTTTATGTGCAGAAAAGATCAGTGTGCTATTTCTAGATGCCGTATTGGTCATACTAGAATAACACATGATTATCTTCTTAAAAATGAAGATGAACCACAATGTATACCTTGCAACTGCAAGTATACTATTCAAGATGTTTTAATTATTTGTATTGACTTTGTTGATATTCGTGGGAAGCATTATAATGTCAATAATATGTATGATTTATTTAATAGTGTTCCAGTTACAAATATTGTTTCGTTCTTAAAAGAAGTTGGAATATTATAAAATATAAAAGTGTTGTATAAATTTTAAATGATTTTAACTTTTATTACGTAATCTTAGTGTTGAATTTTATTTGTAAATAAACAATTTCCTTTAGACTTGAATTTTAGATTATTGAAGGACCTTTTGTCTGATTTTAAAAATATATTGTAAATTGTAAAAATATTTGAATTAGCTCTCGTCGCGATATAGCCTTTTTGCGCTCATGCGGCTTAAAGCAAAACACCAATCAATCAATCAATCTTGTTGTTGCCTATGTTTTTGACATTTGATTCTTTTAACTTGTACTGATTAAGAAACTGTGATTCCTTCTTAGGTATTTATAGAAAATCAATAATAAAAGCAAAATTAAACAATCTATTTTACTATTCTATAATTCTAACAATTGAAAACTATACCTAATACATTGAAAAACAACAAATAAAACAGTGCAACTCACCAATAAAGATGTGAATAATCGTTCATGCAGTGTTCTTTATTGTATTTAGAAGTTGCTGACTTAGGACTTAGAATCAGTGAGAACTTTTTGTGGTGCTCAAATCTACTGCACGGCACTGAAACTGCAAGCAGTTTTAGTTCCGTGACGTATTTGTCAAACGTTTCTTCTTGATGTTGATTTCTCATTGAACATGTATCTTTCAACTGTTTCATTTTTCTTAGGATTTCAGGGGTTCTAAAATGCATCTATAACCTGTTAAAATGTTCTTTCATTCGATGGACGTTCAAATGTCATTGCTTCTTACACTTCTCTCCCTTGGGTGCCTACCAGATAAAGAAACATTTTCACCTTCTCCTTCTCATCTTCTGAGTCAATTGTCAAATCAATGTACAGTTCTACTTCCTCTTTCCATCTTTTCCACGCATCAGCGAGGTTTCGAGCTTCAATATTAAAATTTTCGGGTGCTGATTTTAAGTCGAATGTAGGAGAATGTTTTAAATATATGGGAAGATGCTTGGAGTAAAAGGAACGACAATAAATTGCATGAAATTAAACCAACTGTATGCAAACCATTAAATAAATTTATAAGCAGAAAAGATCAGTGTGTTATTTTTAGATGCCGTATTGTTCATGCTAGAATGACACACGAGTATCTTTTAAAAAACGAAAGTCAACCCGTATGTATACCTTGCGACTGCAAGTATACAATAAAACATATTTAAATTGAATGAATCGACTTTTCCGATATCCGGAAAAAACATTTTAATGTAAATAATATGTATGATTTATCTAATTTATTCCAAAATATGAATATGTTGTATTAGTTTAAAATAATTTTAGTTTTTATCATGATATCTTATTAATGAAATTTTATTTGTAAATAAGTAACTTCGCTTTTAAACTCCAATTTTAGTAAATTGAAAGACTGTTTGATTTAATAAAAAGGAACACGTCTTGTTGAACTATTTAAAATAGCTCTCGCCTCGATATAGCCTTTTTGTGCTGATGCGGCGTAAAGCAATAACCAATCAATCAATAAATCATTATCAAACTGGAAAAACAATAATATTTTATGGTGTAATGACAATAAAGATTTGTATTGAATTGTTATTAACATAGCAGTTCATAATGTTTCGAGTGAGATACTGAGTGTTTTATCAGTATTTTGAAAAATCGGTATGTTCTACTGGAACGACGGCAGAGAACAATGTATGGCAAATGTTATTATTAAATTCTGATCTTGATTAGCTTCGTAAAAAGCAGGTATAACATGCTTGCATGCTACCAGTCAAGGCCTCGTATCAAACATTTTCGAGTTGCTGTTCCTATAAGCAATGAAATTGTTGTGTGAGCATGTAATATAAATAAAAATAATATAACATTGTACGACAACTCACCAAAACCAAAATGTATACATTTAAACCCATTAAAATCTTTTTTTTTCTATCAAAACAAACGAACTCTTCACAAATCTGTACTGACAACTGCTGTACAGAAGACGTTGTTGTAAGTTTTTTCTTATCATAAGTTATTTCAAGCCAATTAGCACTTGAACCCTCTACAGGAAAATGTTTTCTCGACCTATTTCTGCAGTTCAAGCAGCATTAGTTGAACAGCTCATACTTTTAACATTTTAGCTGGGGGACGCCAATGTTCACTGCAGGAGCTCTCCTAGGAAGACTCACTGGAGCATAGGTTCACTTCCCCCTAAAAGGTCCGGCGGTGACCAACCTGCAGAAGAACCATCAACTCCACCTTAGTCCTCAAGTGCATGAGCAATGCAAGGGAGTTGATTGGCGACAGAGAGAAGGTCCGGGGGACTTGCCAATTTGCAAAATGCGGCCATTACTCCCCATTCAGTGAACAAGTACTCCTGGGATAGTCCCATGGTCTCTAGCTGACCAATGACGAAGCGGATTGGGTCCCTCATAGCTCCCCCTCCAATGGTCCTGAACAGCGTGTTGGGGAAGGTGAGGCGAACCCTCGACAACCATGGATCTGAATTTTCCTGCATTTTTTCTGTATATTTTTCTATATTGATTAATCTACAATTAAAACATCATTATAAAACTGGGGGAAAAATTAATATATGGTGTAATGACAATAATGATTTGAATTGAATTGTTATTACAATAGCAGTTCATAATGTTTCGAGTAAGACACTGAGTGTTTTATCAGTATTTGGAGAAATCAGTATGTTCTACTGGAACGACAGCAGAGAACAATGTATGGCAAATGTTATTGTTATAATAAATTCTGTTCTTGATTAGCTTCGTAAAAAGCAGGTATAACATGCTTGCATGCTACCACTTTAGGCCTCATACCATATATTTTCGAGTTGGTGTTACTATAAGCAATGGAATTTTTCTGTGTGCATGTAATATAAATAAAAATAATATAACAATGTACGACAACTCACCCTTACTAAAATTTATACATTTAAACCCATAAAAATCTTTTTTTATATCAAAAACAAACTCTTTATAAATCTGTACTAACAACAGCTGTGCCTGAAGACGTTGCAAGTTTTTTTTCTTATAATACGTTCTCTCAAGCCAACTAGCATTTGAACCCCCTATAGGAAAATGTTTTCTCGACCTATTTCTGCAGTTCAAGCAGCATTAGTCAAATAGCTTATCCTTTAAACATTTTAGCTGGGGGACTCCAATGTTCACTGGAGGAGCTCTCCTGGGAAGAGTAAATGGAGCTTAGGTTCACCTCCCCCAAAAAGGTCCGGCGGTGACCAACCTGCAGAAGAGCCATCAACTCCAACTTAGTCCTCAAGTGCATGAACAATGCAGGGGAGTTGATTGGCGACAGAGAGAAGGTCCGGGGGACCTCCCACTGTGCCAAGTTGCAAACTGCGGCCATTGCTCCCTATTCATCGCACTGGTCCTCCTGGGATAGTCCCACCGTCTCCAGCTGACCAATTACGAAGCGGATGGGGTCCCCCACAGCCCCCTCCTATGGCCCTGAACAGCGTGTCGAGGGAGGTGAGGGGAACCCTCGGCAACCATGGATCTACCATTTCCTGCATTTTTTCTGTATATTCTTTCATAATCTGCAATTAAACATCATTATCAAACTGGGAAAAAAATTAAAATATGGTGTAATGACAATAAAGATTTGAATTGAATTGTTATTACAATAGCAGTTCATTGTTTCGAGTAAGACACTGAGTGTTTTATCAGTATTTGGAGAAATCGGTATGTTCTTCTGGAACGACTGCAGAGATAACAATGTATGGCAAATGTTATTGTTATAATAAATTCTGTTCTTGTTTAGCTTCGTAAAAAGCAGATATAACATGCTACCACTTAAGGCCTCATACCATATATTTTCCAGTTGGTGTTACTATAAGCAATGGAATTGTTGTGTTTGCATGTAATATAAATAAAAATAATATATTACCATTGTACGACAACTCACCCTTACCAAAATTTATACATTTAAACCCATAAAAATCTTTTTTTTCTATCAAAAACAAACAAACTCTTTATAAATCTGTATTGAAAACTGCTGAACCTGAAGACGTTGTTGTAAGTTTTTTTCTTATTATAAGTTCTCTCAAGCCAACTAGCATTTGAACACTCTTACTGGAGTAAATAACAATAAACCAAAAAACATTAACAGACCAGAAGATTAGTTTTTCGTCCAATGTTTTGCCAGTAAATATTTGTATTTTAGAAATATTTATAGCAGATATCTGCCAGCTCAACAGGCAGAAGGCAGGGTTTAAAGTAAACATAGGATTGCTGGTACATGATGGACATAGGTATATCCAAATACGTGCAGTAAATGGGAGAGGGACTAGAGTGGTGGATTTTCAGTGGAATGCCACTTACCAGACTGTCCTGGAAAAGACCAGTAAATTGTTTTTTCCTGCAGGTAGCTATTTTTTTAAATTTGCCGTCACTTGGCGTCCCTCATTCGTCAACTTAAAAAAAAGACCTCCTCTAAAATAACTGGGCTAATTTAAACCAAAATTGCATAAATCATCTTCGGGGGGTCGGCTTATTCCTGACTTTTGTCAATACTTGTCAAGTGTACCAGACTGAGTTTTGTATATTGATTAGACCATTGGTTTTTGTATGTATATTGGAATTGTTTTACAGTAGTCATTTTGAGGTTCTGATCAAATCTTCTTATTGTACGCAACTACAGGTTTGTGTCTGACTTAAACTACAAACAACAAAAAGGTTATTTAAGTTCATAAAGTGTTTCTCGTTTTTATATGGATTAGACCGTTGGTTTTTCTGTTTGAACTGTTTTACACTAGTCGTTTTGGTGCCCTTTACTTGTTGTGCGATGTGAGCTAAGGCTCCGTTTTGAAGGCCGTACTTTGACCTATAATTGTTTATTTTTTACACATTGTGGCTTGGAGAGTTGTCTCATTGCCACTCATACCCCATCTTATTTCTACTTAAACCAACAAATCTGTTAAACTTGACTTCTTGAGATAACTAAAATAATATTAAAACTGCGTCTTTAAAAGTTTTAATGAGTGTTTCTTAAATAGAAATACAAACTTGACAATAAATGTATAGATAGTATATATATTATTTATAACAAATACATGTAATATTTTTCAAATTGAGATTAAACCATTATCAACAGTAAAACCAGAATCTACATTTCAAAAACAACTGAACCCAGAGAACAACATCTAATCAAACAACAGTAAAACCTGCATATTCAACATTTAATCAAACAATAGTAAAACCTGCAGAATCAACATCTTATCGAACAACAGTAATATTTACAAAATTAACATCTTATCAAACAACAGTATAACCTGCCAAATCAACAGCTAATCTAACTGTAAAACCTGCCAAATCAAAATCTAATTAAACAACAGTAAAACCTGCGGAATCAGCATCTTATCAAACAACAGTAGAAATTGCAAAATCAACTAATCAAACAAAAGTAAAACCTGCAGAATCAACATTTAATCAAACATCAGTAAAACCTGAAGAATCAACATCTAATGAAAATACAGTAAAACCTGCAAAATCAACATCTTATCAAACAACAATAAATCTTGCAGAATCAACATTGATATATCATCAAAAGATAGACGAAAGATACCAGAGGGACATTCAAACTCATAGATCGAAAATAAACTGACAACGCCATGGCTAAAAAAAAGAAAAAGACAAACAGACAAATAATAGTACACAAGACACAACATAGAAAAACTAAAGACCACCAAAAACTGAGGGTGGTCTCAGGTGCTCCGGAAGGGTAAGTAGATCCTGCTCCACATGTAGCACCAGTCACCCAAATATTAGTGAAACCGACAGAATCCTCTTCTAAAGAAACAACATTAGTGAAACCTGATGAGATTGAGGAATTCAAACGCTATATCCAAATTGTACTGCTATTCGTAATATGAAAGTAATAAGCTAACATGTAACATGTGAATATACTTGTTTGACACTTACACATTCTACACATATTAAAATATAAAATAAATATGTTAAAAACATCTTTTTATTAATTTCTCTTCTTAATATTAAATACACAGATAAATGTTATTTCAAAACTTGTGTGTTTTGTAATGGATGTGACTTGGTTAATTCCACTTAAATTGTACAGATCAATTATTTACACGTCCCGGGGATGTCGTCACCGATCCCCTCCTGTTAGTTTATTTTTTAATGAACAAAACGCCCATCAAAATCCCAAAGATTTTATCTTTTAGAAACCCAGAATGCATTTCACTTTATATATATCTAGTGGATGACAGGCCTTAAAACTTTACAAGTTACATGTAACACAGGTTAGTCTGTACTTTTTAAGGTCCTAATACAGCCATTTTCGTCCATTTGTTGTGATGAACCTTAACCAAAACTGCCTCAACTCAAGAGATGCGAGGAAATAAATGTCAATCAGGAGAAATGGTATGTTAACAAATAGATCAGACGACATAATTGTTTACGTAATTCATGCCCTGCACACAATCAATTATTTATCGACTGTCAACATTCGACTTCTTACCCAGCTGTAACGGATTACACGTTTTTGATCTTTCACCTTTTGAATTGCTTGAACAATCCAATGAGCGTTCACTGGCTTATGTTTGGCAACTTAAAGTTGATTTCAACGTTTTTTGACAGTTTTACTAGCTTTCAATTGCTTACCAACTTGTTTTGCATACCATGTAATGAAACACAATTTCGCTTCCTCCTTGAATCAAAAGCATTGTCGTTGTTCTTTGTTTGATTACATATTGCCGTAAAGATATCTTTAAACTGACCATCAAATGGTACGATTAAACAATATGGAGTTGTACAGGTGCGTGAATTAACTTCACATTCTATCACGTTTTTCCCCAAGGGTGACTGGGGTATAGAAATATGGTCACCATTGGTCTTCCTCCGACCGGCAGTAGAACCCTTGCCAAAGTGGGGCGTCTGTTTGACTGTGCGGGATGTATCAAGTTTGCAGCCACGTCTGGTCAGAATGGGGACGTTAAATCCGATGCCTCGTGTAAAGAGAGTGCCACGCTCTTTGCACGTTAAGAACCCTTGCAACAGCTTTTTGAGGTGACCTGCTTCAAGGCAAAATTTCTTTCCATATCCAATATACCCTCATTTTCCCGTGGTAGTCTAAATCTCCCCGACCTTAATCTCTGACGGCCTCTATTGTATTACCTACCTATTGTATTTATTATTAACTTGTTCTCGTCCTGACAATGCATGAAATATTTGCCACTGGACGTTAAGCAAACAACACTCAATCAATCAATCAATCACAATTGGTGACAATAGAAGTGAGAATTCTTTATGGTCATTATAAAGTACACGTTTGAGAGAGTGTTAATCGCGAAATTGAATTGACTTTCTAACACGCGAAAAAAAGTAGATTTACAGTAACACGATACAATAATTAAATGTGTTAAGATTGAGAAGCACTTTTATAATTGAACATATGTTATGCGATTTGGCAGCAATATACCAACTTCACCTACATGCGAGATATATTTTTTTTCCAAATCATGGGCTTTGCTGATTGTTAAAGGCCGTACGGGGACCTATAGTTGTTAATTTCCGTGTCATTTAATCTTTTGTGAAGAGTGGTCTCATTGGCAGTCATACCACATCTTTTTTACACCATACGGTATTAACGCATTATAAATCTATCCGTCTAATGCCAACAATCTCATTGTATCTGCTCAGTTATCTTCTTAAGCCAAGTTACTGCTCACAATCTCTTAGGGTGTATAACGTCCTTGTATAAAACAAAATTATTATGATGACGTTTTATCAATTTACTATAATGCAATCCTTTCTTATATGTGGTGTTGCGAGCTAAATATAAGGAAAATTTGGATGAATAGCTGCCAATACGGTTGTTAACCAACTTAACTTGTTTATATTACAACAATATTTTATTGTCATATCCCTTCTGAACCAACAATGTATCTGAATCAAAACCATGATTATTCTGTTTCCAGTAATTTAGAGGCAGGGGATAAACACGATGCTATTATTAGGGATGGTTTAATTACCTGCCTCAGCAGCACATGGCAGCTTAGTCTTTCTTGCCGTTTTATACGCTTCAATTATCATATTTTAATTTTAATTTGCACTTTTAGATTTATCTTGCTTGCATACAATTTCAGAAAAATAGTTATAACTGTCTTGATCAACGGCAAATGTAGGTGTGAAAGATTCCATTGTTTAAATTAATTACGATGTAGTTTACAAATTCAAATATAATTCAAGTATGCATGTATATTACAATAGTATAAGTGTATATATAAATTGGTATAAACATCCAGGAAAACTGAACGAACTCTAAGTTCTCATATAAAACTAAAATACAGTTACACATAAATAAAACAATAGAAAAATTACATGCATATGTGAATAGTGATTAAGATGCAGTGTTCCGAGTGAACATTCATTTATGATTGATTAAAATGTAGAAATGTTGTGTGTGTCGATGATATTCAGAAATACATATCGCTTTCCTGGTAAATAACTGCAGTTCTTTTCTATCCATTGTCGGTAACGGGGAAGCAGTTGTATCTTGCATGTTTAATGAAGATAACATATTACGAATTGTCATACTCACAACGACAAAATCATTTCTCGTTTTCCTGCGCGAGGTATGACACTCTGTGTGATCTGCTGATATGTAGATGATATGTTTATTAATTTGTTAACTAAGGAGCTACCATTTGATTTTTATGGAGGGCTAGGATGAAATTTGAAAAAAAGGCAGGGTGAGCAACTTGGCAAAAAAAAAAGGCAGGATGACTATGTATGTAAAAAAGGGTCAGGATAAACTAATTAAAAAAAAAGGCAGGACAGAGATTACAACTAAAAAAAAATGCAGGACAAAATTTTTCATCCTAGCCCCCACCCCCCATAGCTCCCTAATAGGCGTTCATAGCCTTCAGTAACAAAAGTGTCAGATGTCAACGCAACAATTTATACAATCTGATGATTTCAATTTAACATTACGATGACCAAACTTGTTCTTTATTTGAAATGATGTTCCCTTTCCTGTCGCACTCTTCCCATTGTAAAATGTATTCATTGAATCCTAGGTTAGAAATCAATCTGATGTTCAATAGTTGTCGTTTGTTGATGTGGTTCACAAGTGTTTCTCGTTTCTCTTGTTTTTATAAAGATTAGGCGGTTGGTTTTCCGTACTTTGACCTATAGTGGTTTACTCTAACAGATTGTGTCTTGGATTGAGAGTTGTCTCATTGACACTCATTCCACATCTTCTTATATCAATATATATATATATATATATATATACATATAACGGGGGTTTGAAATAAACAGAGTATTGTCAAAGTTCATTACATTTGAAGGGTTATTTTTCAGTAGCTATGATATCAGTATCAGTTAAAATGTAACTGTACAAATGATTGTCGAAATCATTTACTACTGTAGTTAGGTTTTTAAAACTAACAATCAATTGATCTTTCACAATGTTGTAGAGTAATACCATGTGCATATGTGTCTTTTTCAACTAAATGCCATACATTATATTATATAAACAAGTAAATATGAATCAATGATAAGTAGTAGCATGGATTTAATCGCTGCTTTATCAAAAGACAGCTGAAGTAATTTTTAAAGAAAATAAACACATGTTACTGTTTCTGCTGTTCCTCATCTAGAAGCTTCTGTGATGTCTTCAACAATGAGGTCAATCAAATACCGCGAATCGAGCTATCAAAATGCATAATGCAACTTTTTTTTAACATTCATCCATGATGGAATTTTGATTTGGATCCGATTTTCCTTCAGCAATTTCTTTGGAGCCGACATGTATACTTGCATCGTCACACTGCATCATGGAAAAAGGTTGAGAGCGAGCTATCAAGTTATTCTTACATTCCAGTGTCAGTTAATCAGTACATTTAATCAAAGTGTCAAACCCTTCCTTTATCCCACTACAAAGATAATTAAGAAAATGTATATCCGGTTGTGTTTGCAACAATTCACTTGTTAACATTGATCGGTGAATTTTCGATAACGGAAATTGTTACTAATGACCCACTAATCATTGTTTTATCTTCGCTGATTGTTGTCGACCCTCTAGAAGACTTGTTCTTTTCAGTATCTTTGTAGCAGTTGAATGCGGAATGAAAAGCGAAACAAGAACTGCAAATATGAGTCCAAAGAACAACCCGGTCTGACACAACCCGTTGTTATAGGTATTGCAAATTTCTTTCCCATCGTGCAAAACTCGCGTTCTGTCCCTCCTATCAATGCCATCGGAAGATGGTCTATTCTTCGGATAGGTATTACGTTCACTGATTGAAAAGAAAGAGGACAAACGTTTGTTCCGTGATTGATAGCGTAACAAAGTCTACAAACTTCCGGCCTTGCCTGCGGAGCTAAAAGCGTAAAAATTTCATTGTCTTTTACTCCCCAATCTAATTTAATTTTGAAATCGCGAAGTCAAGTTGCAGCTTTGACGGCAAAAAGCTTATGATATTCATAAAATTTCTCACCGTAGCTGGATTTAATCTGTAAAAAGTTAGCAAGTGGGAAAGCCACACGTCAGTTCTGCGCCTCCTTCCATATGACGTTACGGACAAGAATTCAAGGGCGACAATCGCGATTTTAACGTAGACGGCGACAGTATCGCACCATCTTGTTAATTTGTTTACATCGTGTACGTGTGATTTGTCAAGAAATTTATTATTAAAAACAATTAAACTTGCATCATTTCATTATCAATTAGTTATATAGGTAAGTTAAACAGGTGACCATGCTATTTTTTCTTCTTAGGAGATTTAATTTTACAAGAAAACAAACTTCTGAAAATGGCAAGTGACGTTGATGTTTTGGAAGATAAAAATATGGTGGGTGTTTTCCCCTTCTGAAAATAACTGACACATTTGCATCCAAATTGATATTTAAATATAAAATGACCAAAAATAGTTTCAATGATGATGGGAGTCCCCAAATATTTGTATAACTATCCATCACTCCGTGTCAAAACTGAGGCTGCGAAAAGGAAGCGCATAAATCGACACCATTTTGCAACAGATCCACATGAAAAGTAGGTTTCTGAGCTCTCAAAATCCTATTATTATTACTTTTTAATGGTTATTACAATTGTAGAACGATCTGAACAATATCCATTACATAATTTTAATTGATCAGATTGGTATATATTTATTTATTGGTCCCTTTCGAGGCTGAAATCCAGTATTATACAGACCACATGTAAATAAATGCCCTTTCCCAGCGTGAGACTTCAATTTAAAAC
>CM029607.1:3255691-3394274 GCA_017311375.1 Mytilus coruscus | reverse complement strand
GAAGATGGTCTGCATAACTGCACCAACTCTGATCTAAATATATCATTTTCCTTGCTTGAAGACAATCAACATGATGAAGGGTATAATTTCCCCAACTTGTAACAAATGTGCCTCCCCTTTTTTGTGCCTATCTTCATTAGTTTAGGAAATGCATCACAAATACATTAAATCAACTAAAATGTGAAAACAATAGAATGTATCAGTGCAAATAACTTCTTTTAACCGAAAGAATGCATAAATTATGCTACTAGACACCAGACACTGTCGGAGGCACATCATCACAAGTCGGAGGCCTGAGATTTGCAAACTACTCCGTTTAAACGTACCGTTTGCATTTGTTGTGATGTTGTTGAGTTAATTCTTACTAAATATCTATCTAGATTAACACAAATTCCACATTTCTGTCCATATTTCCTCTTTTTCGTCACATTACAGGTGCTCGAGAAAAATGTTGATGCAAGCTTCTAAATGAAGCAGGTATTTTTTGATTGGCTAAATATTCGTAGAAGGCGGGGCTTAATACTAGACAGAAAATCGCCTTAATCATATAATTTATCCATTACTTTTTACAATTTTTCGATAATTATCCTGATTTGGACCATTCCGCATCCTAAGGCAACGATTGCCGCAACGCTGTTTCATCAAAAGATGGTGAACTGGACATTTTTCTTCTCCATCATGGCGTCGCGGGTACAACGACGCATGAATATTTAATGAGATTGAACGGAGTTATCTGCCCTTCTCGAAAGTAGTGTAAAAACGGCCTTAATGTAGCTGCGTATCTACAAATGTGACCGATTTAAGGTTACATCTAATACAATTATCTAGAAAAAAAGTGTCAGATTTAAGGTCACATCTTGTAGAATTTTCTAAAACAAGAGACTGATTATAGGTTACATCTTGTACAATTATCTATGAAAAGTTAATTTTTTGGTAAAATTTGAAATTAACAATTAAGAATTGACTGATTAAAAGTTACATCTAATAAATTTATGTAGAAAAAGTGACCGATTTGAGGTCACATCTAAATTGTATAATATAGTAAAATTATCAATAAAGAAAGTTGCCAAATTTGAGGTGACGTAAAAAATATCTACAAATGTGACCGATTTAAGGTTACATCTTATGCAATTATCTAGAAAAATTTTCGATTCTTTTGTAAAATATAATAAATTAACAACTAGGAATTGACTGATTTAAGGTTACATCTAATAAATTTTACTAGAAAAAATGACCGATTTAAGGTCAAACCTAATACAATTATCTAGAAAAAAGTGACCGATTTAAGGTCAAATCAAAACTGTAAAATATAATAAACTTATCAATAAAGAAAGTTGCCAACTTTAAGGCGATATGTAATAAAATTATCTACAAATGTGACTGATTTGAGGTTACATCTGATACAATTATCTAGAAAAAGTTGTCTATTTTTGCAAAATGTGATAAATTAACAATTAGGAATTAACTGATTAAAAGTTACATCTAATAAATTTATCTAGAAAACTGACCGATTTAAGGTCACATCTAAGTTGTATAATATAGTAAAATTATCAATAAAGAAAGTTGCCAAATTTGAGGTGATATGTAATAAAATTATCTACAAATGTGACCGATTTAAAGTTACATCTTATACAATTATCTAGAAAAAGTTGTCGATTATTTTGTAAAATATAATAAATTAACAACTAGG
This sequence comes from Mytilus coruscus, assembly GCA_017311375.1. Classification (NCBI taxonomy): domain Eukaryota; kingdom Metazoa; phylum Mollusca; class Bivalvia; order Mytilida; family Mytilidae; genus Mytilus; species Mytilus coruscus. The sequence goes on along the minus strand of CM029607.1, from coordinate 3,392,584 downwards.
AATTGACTGATTTAAGGTTACATCTAATAAAGTTTACTAGAAAAAATGACCGATTTAAGGTCTCATCTAATATAATTATCTTTCAAAAGTGACTGATTAAAGGTTACATCTTATACAATTATCTATGAAAAGTAGTCGAATTGATTGTAAAATGATTAATGAAGAAAGTGGTCGATTTCAGGATATATGTAATACAATTATTAAGAATAAGTGACTGATTAAACGTTACATCTAATACAATTATCTATAAAGAGTTGTCGAATTTATTGTAAAATATAGTCAAATTATCAATAAAGAAAGTGGTCGATTTAAGTTGACATCTCATAAATTTATCAAGAAAAAGTGACCGATTTAAGGTACATCTCAAGCAATCATCTTTTACATGTCGAAAACGGAATTTATTGAAAAATATAATAAAATTAACAATTGAGAAGTGACCGATTTAAGGTTACATTTTATATACAATCATCAATAAAAAAAATGTTCAAATTTAATGTAAAATTATCAATTCAAAAGTGGCAGAGTTAAAGTTACATCTAGTAAAATTATCTTAAAAAGTGACCAATTTAAGGTCACATTATCAATTATCTATACAAAGATTTCGAAATGACTGTAAAATGATTAATAAAGAAAATGGTCGATTTAAGTTGACATCTCATAATTTAACAATTGAGAAGTGACCGATTTAAGGTTACATTTTATATACAATCATCAATAAAAAAAATGTTCAAATTTAATGTAAAATTATCAATTCAAAAGTGGCAGAGTTAAAGTTACATCATATAACAATTATCTAGAAAAAGTGACCGATTTAAGGTCACATCTAATACAATTATCTAGAAAAAAGTGACTGATTTAAGGTCACATCTAAATTGTAAAATTAATCAATAAAGAAAGTTGCCAATTTAAGGTGACATGTCATAAAAATATCTACAAATGTGACCGATTTAAAGTTACATCTAATACAATTATCTTAAAAAGGTGACCGATTTAAGGTCACATTATCAATTATCTATAAAAAGAGCGGCGTAAAGCAAACAACAATCAATCAATCAATCAATCTATAAAAAGATTTCGAAATGACTGTAAAATGATTAATGAAGAAAGTGGCCGATTTCAGGAAATATGTAATACAATTATTAAGAATAAATAAATGATTAAACGTTACATCTAATACAATTATCTATAAAGAGTTGTCGAATTTATTATAAAATATAGTCAAATAAACAATAAAGAAAGAAAGTCATCGATCTAAGGCGACTTCTCATAAAATTATCAAGAAAAAGTGACCAATTTTATTGAAAAATAGAATAAATTTAACAATTATGAAGTAAACGATTTAAGGTTATATTTTATTTACAATTACCTATAAAAAATGTTCAAATTTAATGTAATATAATTAATTGAAAAGTGGCAGAGTGAAGGTCACATCTTATATAAAATTATCTAGAAAAGTGACCGATTTAAGGTCACACCTAATACAATTATCTAGAAAAAGTGACCGATTTAAGGTCTCAACTAATACAATTATCTTTCAAAAGTGACTGATTAAATGTTACATTTATACAATTATCTATGAAAAGTAGTCGAATTGATTGTAAAATGATTAATAAAGAATGTGGTCAATTTCAGGATATATGTAATGCAATTATTCAGAATAAGTGAATGATTAAACGTTACATCTAATACAATTATCTATAAAGAGTTGTCGAATTTATTCTAAAATATAGTCAAATTATCAATAAAGAAAGTGGTCGATTTAAGTTGAGATCTCATAAATTTAACAATTAACCAGTGAGCGATTTAAGGAAACAATTTATATACAATTAACTACAAGAAATGTTCAAATTTAATGTAATATTATTAATTCAAAAAGTGGCAGAGTGAAGTTCACATCTTATAAAATTATCTAGAAAAAGTGACCGATTTAAGGTCACACCTAATACAATTATCTAGAAAAAAGTGACCGATTTAAGGTCTCATCTAATACAATTATCTTTCAAAAGTGACTGATTAAAGGTTACATTTATACAATTATCTATGAAAAGTAGTCGAATTAATTGTAAAATGATTAATGAAGAATGTGGTCGATTTCAGGATATATGTAATGCAATTATTCAGAATAAGTGAATGATTAAACGTTACATCTAATACAATTATCTATAAAGAGTTGTCGAATTTATTCTAAAATATAGTCAAATTATCAATTAAGAAAGTGGTCGATTTAAGTTGAGATCTCATATATTTAACAATTAACAAGTGAGCGATTTAAGGTAACATATTATATACAATTAACTATAAGAAAGGTTCAAATTTAATGTAATATTATTAATTCAAAAGTGGCAGAGTGAAGTTCACATCTTATAAAATTATCTAGAAAAAGTGACCGATTTAAGGTCACACCTAATACAATTATCTAGAAAAATGACCGATTTAAGGTCTCATCTAATATAATTATCTTTCAAAAGTGACTGATTAAAGGTTACATCTTCTACAATTATCTATGTAAAGTAGTCGAATTGATTGTAAAATGATTAATGATTTGATTTTTGATTTTTGGTGTTTTAACGCCACTTTTAAGCACCGCTTTTGGGCTATTTCGTGGCGGCCAGTTTTTATTGGTGGAGGAAGCCGGAGTGCCCGGAGAAAACCACCGACCTTCGATAGGAAAACTGACAATCCTAGTCAATTAAGATTGGAGTCGAGTGCACCCGCACGAGCGGGGTTGGAACTCACAACCTCAGTGTTGACTGGCTAGTGATTACAGTAGTAACTACTTAGACCACTCGGCCACCGAGGCCCCCAAATGATTAATGAAGAATATGGTCGATTTTAGGATATATGTAATGCAATTATTCAGAATAAGTGAATGACTAAACGTTACATCTAATACAATTATCTATAAAGAGTTGTCGAATTTATTCTAAAATATAGTCAAATTATCAATAAAGAAAATGGTCGATTTAAGTTGACATCTCATAAATTTAACAATTGACAAGTGATCGATTTAAGGTTACATTTTATACAATTACCTATAAAAATGTTCAAATTTAATGTAATATTATTAATTCAAAAATCGCAGAGTGAAGGTCACATCTTATAAAATTATCTAGAAAAGATGACCGATTTAAGGTAACATCTAATACAATTATCTAAAAAAAGTGACCGATTTAAAGTTACATCTAATACAATTATCTAGAAAAGGTGACCGATTTAAGGTCAAATTTAAATTGTAAAATATGGTTAAATTATCAAAAAACAACAATGCCGATTTAAGGTGACATGCAATAAAAACATTATCTACAAATGTGACCGATTTATGGTTACATCTAATACAATTATCTAGAAAAAGTTACCGATTTAAGTTCACATCTTGTACAATTATCTAGAACAAGCGACTGATTATAGGTTACATCTTGTACAATTATCAATGAAAAGTTGTCAATTTTTGGTAAAATATAATAAAATTACCTATTAAGAATTGACTGATTAAAGGTTACATCTCATAAATTTAAGTAGAAAAAGTGACCGATTTAAGGTCACATCTAATACAATTATCTAGAAAAAAGTGACCGATTTAAGGTCAAATCAAAATTGTAAAATATAGTAAAATTATCAATAAAGAAAAATGCCGATTCAAGGTGACATGTAATAAAATTATCTAGAAATGTGACCGATTTAAGGTTACATCTAATACAATTATCTTAAAAAAGTGACCGATGTAAGGTCACATTAACAATTATCTATAGAAAGATTTCGAAATGACTGTAAAATGATTAATGAAGAAAGTGGCCAATTTCAGGATACATTTAATACAACTATTAAGAATAAGTAAATGATTAAACGTTACATCGAATACAATTATCTATAAAAAGTTGTCGAATTTATTATAAAATATAGTCAAATAATCAATAAAGAAAGAAAGTGATCGATTTCAGGCGACTTCTCATCAAATTATCAAGAAAAGTGACCAATTTTATTGAAAAATAGAATAAATCTAACAATTAAGAAGTGAACAATTTAAGGTTATATTTTATATACAATTACCTATACAAAATGTTCAAATTTAATGTAATATTATTAATTCAAAAGTGGCAGAGTGAATGTCACATCTTATAAAATTATCTAGAAAAAATGACCGATTTAAGGTCTCATCTAATATAATTATCTTTCAAAAGTGACTGATTAAAGGTTACATCTTCTACAATTATCTATGAAAAGTAGTCGAATCGATTGTAAAATGATTAATGAAGAAAGTGGCCGATTTCAGGATATATGTAATACAATTATTCAGAATAAGTGAATGATTAAACGTTACATCTAATACAATTATCTATAAAGAGTTGTCGAATTTATTCTAAAATATAGTCAAATTATCAATAACGAAAGTGGTCGATTTAAGTTGACATCTCATAAAATTATCAAGAGAAAGTGACCGATTTAAGGTTACATCTAAAACAATTATTCTACAAAAGAAAATGCCTGTACCAAGTCAGGAATATGACAGTTGTTTTCCGTTCGTTTGATGTGTTTGAACTTTTGATTTTGCCATTTGATTGGGGACTTTCCTTTTTGAATTTTCCTCGGAGTTCAGTATTTTTGTGATTTTACTCTTTTACATAAGGTCGAATTTATAGAAAAAATATCATAACATTAACAATAAAGAAGTGAACGATATAAGGTTACATTTTATATACAATTATCTATTAAAAAAAATGTTCAAATTTAATGTAAAATAATCAAATCAAAAAGTTACAGAGTTAAGGTTACATCTAATGAAATTATCTTAAAGAAGTGACCGATTTAAGGTCACATAATCATTTATCTATAAAAGATTTCGAAATGACTGTAAAATGATTAATAAAGAAAGTGGTCGATTTAAGTTGACATCTCATAAGTTTAACAATTAACAAGTGATCGATTTAAGGTTACAATTTATATACAATTACCTATAAAAACATTCAAACTTAATATAATATTATCAATTCTAAAAGTGGCAGAGTGAAGGTCACATTTATAAAATTATCTAGAAAAAGTGACCGATTTAAGGTCAAATCAAAATTGTAAAATATAGTAAAATTATCAATAAAGAAAATGCCGATTCAAGGTGACATGTAATAAAATTATCTAGAAATGTGACCGATTTAAGGTTACATCTAATACAATTATCTTACAAAAGTGACCGATGTAAGGTCACATTAACAATTATCTTTAAAAGATTTCGAAATGACTGTAAAATGATTAATGAAGAAAGTGGCCAATTTCAGGATACATTTAATACAACTATTAAGAATAAGTAAATGATTAAACGTTACATCGAATACAATTATCTATAAAAGTTGTCGAATTTATTATAAAATATAGTCAAATAATCAATAAAGAAAGAAAGTGATCGATTTCAGGCGACTTCTCATCAAATTATCAAGAAAAAGTGACCAATTTTATTGAAAAATAGAATAAATCTAACAATTAAGAAGTGAACAATTTAAGGTTATTTTTTATATACAATTACCTATACAAAAATGTTCAAATTTAATGTAATATTATTAATTCAAAAGTGGCAGAGTGAATGTCACATCTTATAAAATTATCTAGAAAAAATGACCGATTTAAGGTCACACCTAATACAATTATCTAGAAAAATGACCGATTTAAGGTCTCATCTAATGTAATTATCTTTCAAAAGTGACTGATTAAAGGTTACATCTTCTACAATTATCTATGTAAAGTAGTCGAATTGATTGTAAAATGATTAATGAAGAATGTGGTCGATTTCAGGATATATGTAATGCAATTATTCAGAATAAGTGAATGATTAAACGTTACATATAATACAATTATCTAAATAGAGTTGTCGAATTTATTCTAAAATATAGTAAAATTATCAATCAAGAAAGTGGTCGATTTAAGTTGACATCTCATCAATTAACAATTAACAAGTGATCGATTTAAGGTTACATTTTTATACAATTACCTATAAAAAGGTTCAAATTTAATGTTATTATTAATTCAAAAGTGGCAGAGTGAAGTTCACATCTTATAAAATTATCTAGAAAAGTGACCGATTTAAGGTCACACCTAATACAATTATCTAGAAAAATGACCGATTTAAGGTCTCATCTAATGTAATTATCTTTCAAAAGTGACTGATTAAATGTTACATCTTCTACAATTATCTATGTAAAGTAGTCGAATTGATTGTAAAATGATTAATGAAGAATGTGGTCGATTTCAGGATATATGTAATGCAATTATTCAGAATAAGTGAATGATTAAACGTTACATCTAATACAATTATCTATAAAGAGTTGTCGAAATTATTCTAAAATATAGTCAAATTATCAATAAAGAAAGTGGTCGATTTGAGTTGACATCTCATAAATTTAACAATTAACAAGTGATCGATTTAAGGTTACATTTTATACAATTACCTATAAAAAGGTTCAAATTTAATGTAATATTATTAATTCAAAAAGTGGCAGAGTGAAAGTCACATCTTATAAAATTATCTAGAAAAAGTGACCGATTTAAGGTCACATCTAATAGAATTATCTAGAAAAAAGTGACCGATTTAAGATCAAATCAAAATTGTAAAATATAGTAAAATTATCAATAAAGAAAAATGCCGATTCAAGGTGACAAGTAATAAAATTATCTACAAATGTGGCTGATTTAAGGTTACATCTAACACAATTATCTAGAAAAAAAGTTTCAGATCTAAGGTCACATCTTGAAGAATTATCTAAAACAAGAGACTGATTATAGGTTACATCTTGTACAATTATCAATGAAAAGTTGTAAATTGTTTGGTAAAATATAATAAAATTAACTATTAAGAATTGACTGATTAAAGGTTACATCTATAAATTTATGTAGAAAAAGTGACCGATTTAAGGTTACATCTAAAACAATTATCTTTTACATAAGGTCGAATTTATAGAAAAATATCATAACATTAACAATAAAGAAGTGAACGATATAATTTTACATTTTATATACAATTATCTATTAAAAAAAAATGTTCAAATTTAATGTAAAATAATCAAATCAAAAGTAACAGAGTTAAGGTTACATCTAATGAAATTATCGTAGAAGTGACCGATATAAGGTCACATTATCATTTATCTATAAAAAGACTTCGAAATGACTGTAAAATGATTAATAAAGAAAGTGATCGATTCAAGTTGACATCTCATAAATTTAACAATTAACAAGTGATCGATTTAAGGTTACAATTTATATACAATTACCTATAAAAAGGTTCAAATTTAATGTAATATTATTAATTCAAAAGTGGCAGAGTGAAGTTCACAGCTTATAAAATTATCTAGAAAAAGTGACCGATTTAAGGTCACACCTAATACAATTATCTAGAAAAAATGACCGATTTAAGGTCTCATCTAATATAATTATCTTTCAAAAGTGACTGATTAAAGGTTACATCTTCTACAATTATCTATGAAAAGTAGTCGAATTGATTGTAAAATGATTAATGAAGAATGTGGTCGATTTCAGGATATATGTAATGCAATTATTCAGAATAAGTGAATGATTAAACGTTACATCTAATACAATTATCTATAAAGAGTTGTCGAAATTATTCTAAAATATAGTCAAATTATCAATAAAGAAAGTGGTCGATTTAAGTTGACATCTCATAAATTTAACAATTAACAAGTGAAAGATTTAAGGTTACATTTTTATACAATTACCTATAAAAAGGTTCAAATTTAATGTAATATTATTAATTCAAAAGTGGCAGAGTGAAAGTCACATCTTATAAAACATATATTAAATTAAATTATTATTAAATAATTTAAAATTATTGATTAAGGATATATCTAATAATCTATTAAATAGTGATTGATTAAAATGTATAATAAATAATTTCAAGTTATTAAAATTATTCAAATAAGTAAATTTAATTAACTTAATTACATAAATGCAATTTAATTTAAGAATATTAAATTAAATAAGAAATTTAAATAAGTAATTTAAATTAATTAAAATTATTATAAAAGGTAATCTTTATAAAATTATAACAAGTACAATTAATGTAATTAATTTAAAAATCTAATATTTAAATTTATAAATTATTTAAAATTTATAAATTAATATAAAGATTAATTATTAATATAATTATTTAAAAGATTATTAGATTTTAATTTATCTATTAAAATTATTAAATTAATGTAAATTAATCTAAAAATGTATTTATAAGATTCAATAATTATAAAATAGTAATGTTAAAGTAATTAATTTTAAATTATTCAATAATTAAATATTAAATTAATTAAATAATTATAATAATTTAATTTAAATTAAAATATAATTAATTTTTAAATTACATTAAAATACATTTAATACAATTATAAAAAATGACATTAAGGTCAATCTAATAAATTATCTTTCAAATTTGTATTAATAAGTTACATCTAATAATGATTTAAAGGTTCATCTAATATAATATTATAAAGTGATCGATTTCAATATTAATGAATTTATAATAAGTATCGAATATTAAAAGTTATGAAAAGTGCATTAGTATTAATAATTATCGATTAAATGACTTAATATAAATGTCATTAAAGATGTAAATTATAATCATTCATAAAAGTGGTAATTATTAAATTACTATAATTAATACATATAATTATTAAAAAAGTTGATATTAATTTAATTAATAATTATTCATAGAAAGTGTAGATGTACATCTATAAATTATCTAGAAAAAGTGTACGAATTTAAATACGTAATTCATAATAGGATTAATTAATTACATTACAATTATTAAATTTCGAATTATTATAATATCAATTATCATAAGTAGAGTCGAATATGTAAATTAATAATAGTCAATATAGTATATTATTAATTAAGAAATTTATAACATTAATCAATAATTTAAAATTAGAATATTTATAAAGGTAATTAATAATTATCGTAAAATGTCGATAAGTTAACTAAATTAAGTTAAAATTTAACAATTAATTCAATGAAATGTTAAATTGATGTAATAATATTATAAGTTCGATAAGTGAATTATTAATAAATATTAGAAATGAATTAAGGTCACACATCTAAATATCTTAAAAAATGCATATTATATTCTACAATATAGTTCAATTATTATAAAAGTAGTAAGTTACCTAAAAATTATCATTAAAGTTAATTCGATTTAAGACATTATATGAATTATTAAAATGATATTAAAGTTTAAATTAAAAAGTGATGATGTAAAGTCATATCATTATATAAGATTATAAGAAATGTCAATTTAAGTAATATAATTAATCATAAATATATTTAAGTATAATTATTCATACATACATATTAAATCAATTATTATAATAAGAATGTGTCAATTTAATTATCGATAGAAATTAATAATTATAAATGTGAATAGTATTATTAATAATAATTATCAATAGTGATGATAAAGTTACATTCTAAATTATTCATCTAAAAGTTAATTTAATGTTGAATAATATATAAATGGATTAAGTTCATTATAATTAAATTATTAATGATAAGGTATAAATTATCAGAAAAATGACGATTTAAGTTACATATTAATTATTCAAATGGATTAGAATTAATTATAAAATGTTATTAAAATATATACTAAAATATGTAAGAGTGAATATTTAAATATCTAAAGAATTATCAATATTAATTAAGATCAATTACAATTTAAGTATTCATATTAATTATAAATATTTCAAAGAAAGTATATTAAAGTATGAATGTAATAATTGAATAGAAATACATTAAAATTATTTAAAAAGTATACTAAATAATATTTAAATATATGTAATAATTAATATGAAATACTATAAGAGTTCGATTTAGTAAATCTATTCTAAATAACAATATTACAGGAATTAATAAAATTATTAAGTAATTTTAAATAGTAATTATAAAAGTGATTAATTCAGTGAATATCTAAAGTATCATTTATCAATATATAGTTAAAAGTGAGATTAACGTTAATCTATAATTTCTAAAATTACATTCAAGTTGATCGTAATAATTTAAATGCAATTAATGATAAATGATTAATTAAAAGTTACATTTCTATAATTATTACAATTAATTCTATAAATGATAAATGATTTATAATAATAAATGTATATAATATAATAATTAGTAGCAAGTATTTAAGTAACATTATAATTACTAGAAAATTATCTACAATTAATTCAACTTAAATATTTAAATTAGAATTTATTTAAAATGATAATTACATTAAATGTAAATAAGATCATTTAAGGTAATTAATTAAATAAGTTGAAGATAAATTACATTAATAAATTATCTAAAAGTTGATTATTTAAATTAGTTAATATCATGATTGTAAAAGTCGATTTAAATTAAAATATGATAATATTCGAATTAATAAGTTCAAATTAAGTACTATAATATTAAATAATCAATCTTCTAAATTTATTAAATTATTAAATGATTAATTCATCATAAGAAATGCGATTAATGATCAATTAAGTAAAGTGATTAAAGTTACTTATAATTACAATTTAATAGTCAATTTAATATAAAAAGTATTCAATTTAATGAATAATATATTAAGAGATTAACATCTTAATATAATTAAATTGAAATGAATTAGGAATTTAATAATATCTTAAGTTAATTAATTTAAATTATTAAAGTGCAATGATAACATTTATAAATGTAATAGATAAAATGTATTTACAGAATATTAATAACAATTATCAATTATCTAAAATATAATTAGTCTAATAAATTACTATAAATTAATATTACTAAAGGTTTATTATTAAAGTAAGGTCATTATTTAAATATTAATAAGAATGTTAAATGTAATGAATCATAGTAATTACAAATAGTGAATATTAAATGTTAAAATCTATTAAATATTAATGTATCTAAATATAAATCAATTATTAATAATATTTTCAAGTAGTTACATAAATTAATCTAAATTAATATACAATGTATTAATGAAAATTGATATTACAGATAATGTAATGTAATTATTAAATAAGTGAAATTAAGGTACATCTTATCAATATTTAAAATGATCATTTAGTTCTAAATATATAAATTATCAAAACGAAGTTCGGATATTAAGGTTCATTCAATAATATATTAAATTACATTAAAGTACGATTTAAGAAATTTAACTATAAATATTAATATTAATAATATTATGAATTAAGTGAAGTATATATAATATCAAATTAATATATTCAATACATTAATAAATTACATTATAACAATTTCAAGTACAATTATTCTAATATAAAGTTATATTTACAATATTATGAAAAAGTGCATTTAAGGTTAACTATTAAATATTCAATAAGTACGATTTAGTAAATATATAAAAGATTTATTTAATAAATTAATTAAAAGGTCGATTTAAGTGAATATAAATTAACAATATACAAGTTGATATTAAAGTTATCATTATACAATTATTGAAAGTATAGATTAATTCAAGGTAAGTATTAATTTATTAAAATAGTAATGATTAAAGTATAATTCAATATATAAGGTATATTTATATAATGTAAATTATCATAAGTAAAAATTGTAATAATTTAATCAAAATACATGAATTAAGATTGATGAATTTATACAATTAAAATAATTAATTATTAATCATTAAGTCAATATTAAATTAAATGATAATAATCTATTAAAATTAATTCTAAAATAAGATATTAATCTATACATTATTAATAAATTGATTTAAAGTGATCTAATTAATGATTATATTAATAAATTATTAAATAATATTAAAGTTAATTATAAATTGATTCAAAGAATAATACATTAATTACTAAGCATATCATATAAATGATCAAATAAGTTAAAGTTAATCTAATACTATAAATTAAATTTCACAATTATCATATTAATGGTAAATTTTATAACATTACTGATTAAATTAAATGCATTTCAGATAATTCAATGATTATAATTAAATTATAAATTGTAAGTTACATAAAATATTATAATTATCTAAATGCAATTTAATTAATAAAATGACATTGAAGTACTTCATTAATAAATTACTCAATTAATGCATTATAATAATACATTATTTCAAATATATGAAAGGTTCAATTTAAATTTAATGAAGTAGTTAATGGAATATAATTCAATTATACGAATATGAGTAACGTAATTAAAAGTTTTAAATTAATCAATTATTCTAATAAGTAATATAGAATTTAAAGTGTCTATATAAATTTAAATTAATCGAATTATTCTAAATACATTATTATTAAATATCATAAAGTGTCATTATTAAATTATAATAAAAGTGTGATTATAATATTATAAATTAATTATAAAAAGTATGAATTAATATTAAATATTTAAATACAATATAAGTTATTTATACTATAAATTATCTAAAATATTGTCAAATTAATTAAGTTACATTTAATTAGAAAAGTAGTTTACGATTCAATATATAATAATTAAATACAATTAATGTATAAGAATATTTCAATTATATTAAAGTAATTCAATTATTTAAATGTATTTAAATAGAAGTGTCGATTTAGATAATATTAGTCAATATTATAAAAATGAATATAAGTTAATTCAATCATAGATTTCAATACTAAAATAATAATTTAATTAAATAATATTAAATTAATCTAATTAAATTAGATTTAAAAATATCAATATCATTAAGGATATCGATAATTAATATCAAATTTAATAATGCATTTAAATTATTATAAATAAATTGAAGTATGATATAAATTTATACAAAAATACTAAATATTAGAATATAGTTAAAGTTATTAGTAATTCAAAATTGTAATATCTAAAATATAAGTTCAAATTATAATAAAGTTATTAATACATCGATTAAATTAATTAAGTAAATTTAAATATATCTAAAATAAGTAATTATAATACAGAAGGTGATCGATATTATCTAATAATAATACAATTAAGTCTAATTAATAACATTTAATACAATTCTTAAATTAATTAATTATATAAATATAATTAATCTATGAAAGTTCATCTTAAAAAGTCATTAATGTAACAATTTAAAGTCATTAAGGTAATTAATAGGAATTATACATTAAGATTATTAATTAAATTATTAAAGTGCAATTGAATTAAATAGTCAATTATTAAAATCAATAAGTATATAAAATTATATAAAATTAATTAGTAACTATTATTTCAGTAAATTATCAATTAGAAATATTAGAATTAAGTTAATTAATATCAATTCTAAAAGTTGAATTTAATTAATTAATAAATATTAGATAAAGTTCGATTTAAGGTAAAAAATATTAAAGATTTAAGTCATTATAATTATCTAAGTAATTATATTCAAATGATTTAATATCAATAAATTTCAAATTATTAATATAAAGTAGCATATTGATTTAAAATTATGAATATTAAGAATATAATTAAGACATATTATAATTTCAGATAATAATGATATTAATAAGTAATATAAGTATAATGATTATTCTAAAATTAATTAAAATTACATCAAGTCATATAATTTAATTTAATTAAATGTCATAATTATAAGTCAATTACATAAAATTATTTAAGATTACATGTTATAATCATAATAAGTCAATTTAAAATATTAATATTAAGTACAATATTAAAATGATTAATACGATTTATAAATATATATGAATATATCAATAGAATTATAGAGTTACATTAATATTATATATAGATCAATAATCAGTAATTATTAAAGTGTAATTCAATTGAAAAATTATAATTAATACTACAAATAATTTAATGTATCATATAAGTAAATTTAAAAGTAATGTTTAATTATTAAATCATTAATGAAGAATCAATTTAATATGTATAATATCCATTAAAGGTCAATAATTCAATTTATTCAAAATATTTAAATGTATACAAAGTCTGATAATAAGTACATTCTAAATATTAATTATCTAAAAGTAATTAAGGTCAATTACATTTAAATCATTATTATAGTAAGTATTAATGATGAAAAGTTGATATTTCAATAATATTAATGTTGATTAGAATTTAATAATATTCTAAGAATTAATAATATTAAGATTATCAATTTAAAGTTGTCAATATAATAATTTAAATATCATAAAAGGATATGTCGAATTACATTAATACATTAAATATAAAGTTAAAATTATATAATTAAGTAAAGTGTTGAGTTACATCTATAATTACTAAAAATGCAATTAAGTACATACATTATAAATATTACTTTAAAAGGTTCATAATATAATTATCTTAAAATGACGAAAGTTACATATAAAGTTATTAAGTACATGTAATTTAATATATTAAAGATGAGTCGATTTCAGATATATTAAATGAATTTTCAGAATAGTAAGTTAACTTAATTAATAATTATATAAGTTCAATTTCAAAATTATATTAAAATATCATGTAATTTCATACAATGATAATTAAATTAACAATTAAAATTATCTTAAAGTAGTTATACATATTATTAAATTATTATAAAGTATTAAGTATAATATTATTAATGAAATATTAATTCAAAATGACTAATATGAAAATACGATTTAAGGTAATTTAAATTACATTAGAATATGACTAATTTAAGTTACATATAATTATATTAAGAGTAATTATTATAAATTTTAAATTATATAAATTATTTAATAATGATTAATACAATTAAGTCGATTTAAGTAATTTATTATAATTATTATAAAAGTTCAATTTAATTAATTATAAATATCAAAGTGAATTGTAAATTATCAATATATAAATTGGTCTGAAGTGACGATTTATAGTGACATTACATACAATTAAGTAATATTAATAAATTAATTCATTAATATAAATTTAAAGTATGAATTATTATAAATTATTAAAAATTCATATTAATGAAAGTATCGATTATTAAAATATACATATAAAGTGTCATTAATATTATTAAAATTATTAAATAAGTACATTGATTAAATTACATTAATATTATTAAATTGATTAAAATCGAATTAATTTAAAATTGGTAATTTCAGTTAAAAGTGGACATTTAGTCAGATAATAATTGAAAATACGATTAAGTCAATATTAATACAATTTAATTATCTAATTAATAGTAAATTATCTAAATATTAATGTATTAGTTAATTAATTAAAATTATAATAATGATAGTATAATATAAATAAATTTAAGTAAATAATCAATTAATTGAATGAATTTTATATATTCAAAAGTGATAATTAAGTCAATATATATTGAAATATATCGATTAAGTCGATTATTTATTCTAAAATATAGTAAAATTATCAATGAAGAAAGTGGTCGATTTAAGTTGACATCTCATCAATTTAACAATTAACAAGTGATCGATTTAAGGTTACATGTTTTATACAATTACCTATAAAAAAGTTCAAATTTAATGTAATATTATTAATTCAAAAGTGGCAGAGTGAAGTTCACATCTTATAAAATTATCTAGAAAAGTGACCGATTTAAGGTCACACCTAATACAATTATCTAGAAAAATGACCGATTTAAGGTCTCATCTAATATAATTATCTTTCAAAAGTGACTGATTAAAGGTTACATCTTCTACAATTATCTATGTAAAGTAGTCGAATTGATTGTAAAATGATTAATGAAGAATGTGGTCGATTTCAGGATATATGTAATGGAATTATTCAGAATAAGTGAATGATTAAACGTTACATCTAATACAATTATCTATAAAGAGTTGTCGAAATTTTTCTAAAATATAGTCAAATTATCAATAAAGAAAGTGGTCGATTTAAGTTGACATCTCATAAATTTAACAATTAACAAGTGATCGATTTAAGGTAACATTTTATATACAATTAACTATAAAAATGTTCAAATTTAATGTAATATTATTAATTCAAAAGTGGCAGAGTGAAGTTCACATCTTATAAAATTATCTAGAAAAAGTGACCGATTTAAGGTCACACCTAATACAATTATCTAGAAAAATGACCGATTTAAGGTCTCATCTAATATAATTATCTTTCAAAAGTGACTGATTAAAGGTTACATCTTCTACAATTATCTATGTAAAGTAGTCGAATTGATTGTAAAATGATTAATGAAGAATGTGGTTGATTTCAGGATATATGTAATGGAATTATTCAGAATAAGTGAATGATTAAACGTTACATCTAATACAATTATCTATAAAGAATTGTCGAAATTTTTCTAAAATAAAGTCAAATTATCAATAAAGAAAGTGGTCGATTTAAGTTGAGATCTCATAAATTTAACAATTAACAAGTGATCGATTTAAGGTAACAATTTATATACAATTACTTATAAGAAATGTTCAAATTTAATGTAATATTATTAATTCAAAAGTGGCAGAGTGAAGTTCACATCTTATAAAATTATCTAGAAAAGTGACCGATTTAAGGTCACACCTAATACAATTATCTAGAAAAATGACCGATTTAAGGTCTCATCTAATATAATTATCTTTCAAAAGTGACTGATTAAAGGTTACATCTTCTACAATTATCTATGTAAAGTAGTCGAATTGATTGTAAAATGATTAATGAAGAATGTGGTTGATTTCAGGATATATGTAATGGAATTATTCAGAATAAGTGAATGATTAAACGTTACATCTAATACAATTATCTATAAAGAGTTGTCGAATTTATTCTAAAATATAGTCAAATTATCAATAAAGAAAGTGGTCGATTTAAGTTGACATCTCATAAATTTAACAATTAACAAGTGATCGATTTAAGGTAACATTTTATATACAATTAACTATAAGAAATGTTCAAATTTAATGTAATATTATTAATTCAAAAGTGGCAGAGTGAAGTTCACATCTTATAAAATTATCTAGAAAAAGTGACCGATTTAAGGTCACACCTAATACAATTATCTAGAAAAATGACCGATTTAAGGTCTCATCTAATATAATTATCTTTCAAAAGTGACTGATTAAAGGTTACATCTTCTACAATTATCTATGTAAAGTAGTCGAATTGATTGTAAAATGATTAATGAAGAATGTGGTTGATTTCAGGATATATGTAATGGAATTATTCAGAATAAGTGAATGATTAAACGTTACATCTAATACAATTATCTATAAAGAGTTGTCGAATTTATTCTAAAATATAGTCAAATTATCAATAACGAAAGTGGTCGATTTAAGTTGACATCTCATAAATTTAACAATTAACAAGTGATCGATTTAAGGTAACATTTTATATACAATTAACTATAAGAAATGTTCAAATTTAATGTAATATTATTAATTCAAAAGTGGGAGAGTGAAGTTCACATCTTATAAAATTATCTAGAAAAAGTGACCGATTTAAGGTCACACCTAATACAATTATCTAGAAAAATGACCGATTTAAGGTCTCATCTAATATAATTATCTTTCAAAAGTGACTGATTAAAGGTTACATCTTCTACAATTATCTATGTAAAGTAGTCGAATTGATTGTAAAATGATTAATGAAGAATGTGGTCGATTTCAGGATATATGTAATGCAATTATTCAGAATAAGTGAATGATTAAACGTTACATATAATACAATTATCTAAATAGAGTTGTCGAATTTATTCTAAAATATAGTAAAATTATCAATGAAGAAAGTGGTCGATTTAAGTTGACATCTCATCAATTTAACAATTGACAAGTGATCGATTTAAGGTTACATTTTTTATACAATTACCTATAAAAAAGGTTCAAATTTAATGTAATATTATTAATTCAAAAAGTGGCAGAGTGAAGTTCACATCTTATAAAATTATCTAGAAAAAGTGACCGATTTAAGGTCACACCTAATACAATTATCTAGAAAAAATGACCGATTTAAGGTCTCATCTAATATAATTATCTTTCAAAAGTGATTGATTAAAGGTTACATCTTCTACAATTATCTATGTAAAGTAGTCGAATTGATTGTAAAATGATTAATGAAGAATGTGGTCGATTTCAGGATATATGTAATGGAATTATTCAGAATAAGTGAATGATTAAACGTTACATCTAATACAATTATCTATAAAGAGTTGTCGAAATTATTCTAAAATATAGTCAAATTATCAATAAAGAAAGTGGTCGATTTAAGTTGAGATCTCATAAATTTAACAATTAACAAGTGATCGATTTAAGGTAACATTTTATATACAATTAACTATAAGAAATGTTCAAATTTAATGTAATATTATTAATTCAAAAGTGGCAGAGTGAAGTTCACATCTTATAAAATTATCTAGAAAAAGTGACCGATTTAAGGTCACACCTAATACAATTATCTAGAAAAATGACCGATTTAAGGTCTCATCTAATATAATTATCTTTCAAAAGTGACTGATTAAAGGTTACATCTTCTACAATTATCTATGTAAAGTAGTCGAATTGATTGTAAAATGATTAATGAAGAATGTGGTTGATTTCAGGATATATGTAATGGAATTATTCAGAATAAGTGAATGATTAAACGTTACATCTAATACAATTATCTATAAAGAATTGTCGAAATTATTCTAAAATAAAGTCAAATTATCAATAAAGAAAGTGGTCGATTTAAGTTGAGATCTCATAAATTTAACAATTACCAAGTGATCGATTTAAGGTAACAATTAATATACAATTACTTATAAGAAATGTTCAAATTTAATGTAATATTATAAATTCAAAAGTGGCAGAGTGAAGTTCACATCTTATAAAATTATCTAGAAAAAGTGACCGATTTAAGGTCACACCTAATACAATTATCTAGAAAAATGACCGATTTAAGGTCTCATCTAATATAATTATCTTTCAAAAGTGATTGATTAAAGGTTACATCTTCTACAATTATCTATGTAAAGTAGTCGAATTGATTGTAAAATGATTAATGAAGAATGTGGTTGATTTCAGGATATATGTAATGGAATTATTCAGAATAAGTGAATGATTAAACGTTACATCTAATACAATTATCTATAAAGAGTTGTCGAATTTATTCTAAAATATAGTCAAATTATCAATAAAGAAAGTGGTCGATTTAAGTTGACATCTCATAAATTTAACAATTAACAAGTGATCGATTTAAGGTAACATTTTATATACAATTAACTATAAGAAATGTTCAAATTTAATGTAATATTATTAATTCAAAAGTGGCAGAGTGAAGTTCACATCTTATAAAATTATCTAGAAAAGTGACCGATTTAAGGTCACACCTAATACAATTATCTAGAAAAATGACCGATTTAAGGTCTCATCTAATATAATTATCTTTCAAAAGTGACTGATTAAAGGTTACATCTTCTACAATTATCTATGTAAAGTAGTCGAATTGATTGTAAAATGATTAATGAAGAATGTGGTTGATTTCAGGATATATGTAATGGAATTATTCAGAATAAGTGAATGATTAAACGTTACATCTAATACAATTATCTATAAAGAGTTGTCGAATTTATTCTAAAATATAGTCAAATTATCAATAACGAAAGTGGTCGATTTAAGTTGACATCTCATAAATTTAACAATTAACAAGTGATCGATTTAAGGTAACATTTTATATACAATTAACTATAAGAAATGTTCAAATTTAATGTAATATTATTAATTCAAAAGTGGCAGAGTGAAGTTCACATCTTATAAAATTATCTAGAAAAAGTGACCGATTTAAGGTCACACCTAATACAATTATCTAGAAAAATGACCGATTTAAGGTCTCATCTAATATAATTATCTTTCAAAAGTGACTGATTAAAGGTTACATCTTCTACAATTATCTATGTAAAGTAGTCGAATTGATTGTAAAATGATTAATGAAGAATGTGGTCGATTTCAGGATATATGTAATGCAATTATTCAGAATAAGTGAATGATTAAACGTTACATATAATACAATTATCTAAATAGAGTTGTCGAATTTATTCTAAAATATAGTAAAATTATCAATGAAGAAAGTGGTCGATTTAAGTTGACATCTCATCAATTTAACAATTGACAAGTGATCGATTTAAGGTTACATGTTTTATACAATTACCTATAAAAAGTTCAAATTTAATGTAATAATATTAATTCAAAAGTGGCAGAGTGAAGTTCACATCTTATAAAATTATCTAGAAAAAGTGACCGATTTAAGGTCACACCTAATACAATTATCTAGAAAAATGACCGATTTAAGGTCTCATCTAATATAATTATCTTTCAAAAGTGATTGATTAAAGGTTACATCTTCTACAATTATCTATGTAAAGTAGTCGAATTGATTGTAAAATGATTAATGAAGAATGTGGTCGATTTCAGGATATATGTAATGGAATTATTCAGAATAAGTGAATGATTAAACGTTACATCTAATACAATTATCTATAAAGAGTTGTCGAAATTATTCTAAAATATAGTCAAATTATCAATAAAGAAAGTGGTCGATTTAAGTTGACATCTCATAAATTTAACAATTAACAAGTGATCGATTTAAGGTAACATTTTATATACAATTAACTATAAGAAATGTTCAAATTTAATGTAATATTATTAATTCAAAAGTGGCAGAGTGAAGTTCACATCTTATAAAATTATCTAGAAAAAGTGACCGATTTAAGGTCACACCTAATACAATTATCTAGAAAAATGACCGATTTAAGGTCTCATCTAATATAATTATCTTTCAAAAGTGACTGATTAAAGGTTACATCTTCTACAATTATCTATGTAAAGTAGTCGAATTGATTGTAAAATGATTAATGAAGAATGTGGTTGATTTCAGGATATATGTAATGGAATTATTCAGAATAAGTGAATGATTAAACGTTACATCTAATACAATTATCTATAAAGAATTGTCGAAATTTTTCTAAAATAAAGTCAAATTATCAATAAAGAAAGTGGTCGATTTAAGTTGAGATCTCATAAATTTAACAATTACCAAGTGATCGATTTAAGGTAACAATTAATATACAATTACTTATAAGAAATGTTCAAATTTAATGTAATATTATGAATTCAAAAGTGGCAGAGTGAAGTTCACATCTTATAAAATTATCTAGAAAAAGTGACCGATTTAAGGTCACACCTAATACAATTATCTAGAAAAATGACCGATTTAAGGTCTCATCTAATATAATTATCTTTCAAAAGTGATTGATTAAAGGTTACATCTTCTACAATTATCTATGTAAAGTAGTCGAATTGATTGTAAAATGATTAATGAAGAATGTGGTTGATTTCAGGATATATGTAATGGAATTATTCAGAATAAGTGAATGATTAAACGTTACATCTAATACAATTATCTATAAAGAGTTGTCGAATTTATTCTAAAATATAGTCAAATTATCAATAACGAAAGTGGTCGATTTAAGTTGACATCCCGTAAATTTAACAATTAACAAGTGATCGATTTAAGGTAACATTTTATATACAATTAACTATAAGAAATGTTCAAATTTAATGTAATATTATTAATTCAAAAGTGGGAGAGTGAAGTTCACATCTTATAAAATTATCTAGAAAAAGTGACCGATTTAAGGTCACACCTAATACAATTATCTAGAAAAATGACCGATTTAAGGTCTCATCTAATATAATTATCTTTCAAAAGTGACTGATTAAAGGTTACATCTTCTACAATTATCTATGTAAAGTAGTCGAATTGATTGTAAAATGATTAATGAAGAATGTGGTTGATTTCAGGATATATGTAATGGAATTATTCAGAATAAGTGAATGATTAAACGTTACATCTAATACAATTATCTATAAAGAGTTGTCGAATTTATTCTAAAATATAGTCAAATTATCAATAACGAAAGTGGTCGATTTAAGTTGACATCTCATAAATTTAACAATTAACAAGTGATCGATTTAAGGTAACATTTTATATACAATTAACTATAAAAAATGTTCAAATTTAATGTAATATTATTAATTCAAAAGTGGCAGAGTGAAGTTCACATCTTATAAAATTATCTAGAAAAAGTGACCGATTTAAGGTCACACCTAATACAATTATCTAGAAAAATGACCGATTTAAGGTCTCATCTAATATAATTATCTTTCAAAAGTGACTGATTAAAGGTTACATCTTCTACAATTATCTATGTAAAGTAGTCGAATTGATTGTAAAATGATTAATGAAGAATGTGGTCGATTTCAGGATATATGTAATGCAATTATTCAGAATAAGTGAATGATTAAACGTTACATATAATACAATTATCTAAATAGAGTTGTCGAATTTATTCTAAAATATAGTAAAATTATCAATGAAGAAAGTGGTCGATTTAAGTTGACATCTCATCAATTTAACAATTGACAAGTGATCGATTTAAGGTTACATTTTTATACAATTACCTATAAAAAGGTTCAAATTTAATGTAATATTATTAATTCAAAAGTGGCAGAGTGAAGTTCACATCTTATAAAATTATCTAGAAAAAGTGACCGATTTAAGGTCACACCTAATACAATTATCTAGAAAAATGACCGATTTAAGGTCTCATCTAATATAATTATCTTTCAAAAGTGATTGATTAAAGGTTACATCTTCTACAATTATCTATGTAAAGTAGTCGAATTGATTGTAAAATGATTAATGAAGAATGTGGTCGATTTCAGGATATATGTAATGGAATTATTCAGAATAAGTGAATGATTAAACGTTACATCTAATACAATTATCTATAAAGAGTTGTCGAATTTATTCTAAAATATAGTCAAATTATCAATAACGAAAGTGGTCGATTTAAGTTGACATCTCGTAAATTTAACAATTAACAAGTGATCGATTTAAGGTAACATTTTATATACAATTAACTATAAGAAATGTTCAAATTTAATGTAATATTATTAATTCAAAAGTGGCAGAGTGAAGTTCACATCTTATAAAATTATCTAGAAAAAGTGACCGATTTAAGGTCACACCTAATACAATTATCTAGAAAAATGACCGATTTAAGGTCTCATCTAATATAATTATCTTTCAAAAGTGACTGATTAAAGGTTACATCTTCTACAATTATCTATGTAAAGTAGTCGAATTGATTGTAAAATGATTAATGAAGAATGTGGTTGATTTCAGGATATATGTAATGGAATTATTCAGAATAAGTGAATGATTAAACGTTACATCTAATACAATTATCTATAAAGAGTTGTCGAATTTATTCTAAAATATAGTCAAATTATCAATAACGAAAGTGGTCGATTTAAGTTGACATCTCATAAATTTAACAATTAACAAGTGATCGATTTAAGGTAACATTTTATATACAATTAACTATAAGAAATGTTCAAATTTAATGTAATATTATTAATTCAAAAGTGGGAGAGTGAAGTTCACATCTTATAAAATTATCTAGAAAAAGTGACCGATTTAAGGTCACACCTAATACAATTATCTAGAAAAATGACCGATTTAAGGTCTCATCTAATATAATTATCTTTCAAAAGTGACTGATTAAAGGTTACATCTTCTACAATTATCTATGTAAAGTAGTCGAATTGATTGTAAAATGATTAATGAAGAAAGTGGTCGATTTCAGGATATATGTAATGCAATTATTCAGAATAAGTGAATGATTAAACGTTACATATAATACAATTATCTAAATAGAGTTGTCGAATTTATTCTAAAATATAGTAAAATTATCAATGAAGAAAGTGGTCGATTTAAGTTGACATCTCATCAATTTAACAATTGACAAGTGATCGATTTAAGGTTACATTTTTATACAATTACCTATAAAAAGGTTCAAATTTAATGTAATAATATTAATTCAAAAGTGGCAGAGTGAAGTTCACATCTTATAAAATTATCTAGAAAAGTGACCGATTTAAGGTCACACCTAATACAATTATCTAGAAAAATGACCGATTTAAGGTCTCATCTAATATAATTATCTTTCAAAAGTGATTGATTAAAGGTTACATCTTCTACAATTATCTATGTAAAGTAGTCGAATTGATTGTAAAATGATTAATGAAGAATGTGGTCGATTTCAGGATATATGTAATGTAATTATTCAGAATAAGTGAATGATTAAACGTTACATCTAATACAATTATCTATAAAGAGTTGTCGAATTTATTCTAAAATATAGTCAAATTATCAATAACGAAAGTGGTCGATTTAAGTTGACATCCCATAAATTTAACAATTAACAAGTGATCGATTTAAGGTAACATTTTATATACAATTAACTATAAGAAATGTTCAAATTTAATGTAATATTATTAATTCAAAAAGTGGCAGAGTGAAGTTCACATCTTATAAAATTATCTAGAAAAGTGACCGATTTAAGGTCACACCTAATACAATTATCTAGAAAAATGACCGATTTAAGGTCTCATCTAATATAATTATCTTTCAAAAGTGACTGATTAAAGGTTACATCTTCTACAATTATCTATGTAAAGTAGTCGAATTGATTGTAAAATGATTAATGAAGAATGTGGTTGATTTCAGGATATATGTAATGGAATTATTCAGAATAAGTGAATGATTAAACGTTACATCTAATACAATTATCTATAAAGAGTTGTCGAATTTATTCTAAAATATAGTCAAATTATCAATAAAGAAAGTGGTCGATTTAAGTTGACATCTCATAAATTTAACAATTAACAAGTGATCGATTTAAGGTAACATTTTATATACAATTAACTATAAGAAATGTTCAAATTTAATGTAATATTATTAATTCAAAAGTGGGAGAGTGAAGTTCACATCTTATAAAATTATCTAGAAAAAGTGACCGATTTAAGGTCACACCTAATACAATTATCTAGAAAAATGACCGATTTAAGGTCTCATCTAATATAATTATCTTTCAAAAGTGACTGATTAAAGGTTACATCTTCTACAATTATCTATGTAAAGTAGTCGAATTGATTGTAAAATGATTAATGAAGAAAGTGGTCGATTTCAGGATATATGTAATGCAATTATTCAGAATAAGTGAATGATTAAACGTTACATATAATACAATTATCTAAATAGAGTTGTCGAATTTATTCTAAAATATAGTAAAATTATCAATGAAGAAAGTGGTCGATTTAAGTTGACATCTCATCAATTTAACAATTGACAAGTGATCGATTTAAGGTTACATTTTTATACAATTACCTATAAAAAGGTTCAAATTTAATGTAATAATATTAATTCAAAAGTGGCAGAGTGAAGTTCACATCTTATAAAATTATCTAGAAAAAGTGACCGATTTAAGGTCACACCTAATACAATTATCTAGAAAAATGACCGATTTAAGGTCTCATCTAATATAATTATCTTTCAAAAGTGATTGATTAAAGGTTACATCTTCTACAATTATCTATGTAAAGTAGTCGAATTGATTGTAAAATGATTAATGAAGAATGTGGTTGATTTCAGGATATATCTAATGGAATTATTCAGAATAAGTGAATGATTAAACGTTACATCTAATACAATTATCTATAAAGAGTTGTCGAATTTATTCTAAAATATAGTCAAATTATCAATAACGAAAGTGGTCGATTTAAGTTGACATCCCGTAAATTTAACAATTAACAAGTGATCGATTTAAGGTAACATTTTATATACAATTAACTATAAGAAATGTTCAAATTTAATGTAATATTATTAATTCAAAAAGTGGCAGAGTGAAGTTCACATCTTATAAAATTATCTAGAAAAAGTGACCGATTTAAGGTCACACCTAATACAATTATCTAGAAAAAATGACCGATTTAAGGTCTCATCTAATATAATTATCTTTCAAAAGTGACTGATTAAAGGTTACATCTTCTACAATTATCTATGTAAAGTAGTCGTATTGATTGTAAAATGATTAATGAAGAATGTGGTTGTTTTCAGGATATATGTAATGGAATTATTCAGAATAAGTGAATGATTAAACGTTACATCTAATACAATTATCTATAAAGAGTTGCCGAATTTATTCTAAAATATAGTCAAATTATCAATAACGAAAGTGGTCGATTTAAGTTGACATCTCATAAATTTAACAATTAACAAGTGATCGATTTAAGGTAACATTTTATATACAATTAACTATAAGAAATGTTCAAATTTAATGTAATATTATTAATTCAAAAGTGGGAGAGTGAAGTTCACATCTTATAAAATTATCTAGAAAAAGTGACCGATTTAAGGTCACACCTAATACAATTATCTAGAAAAATGACCGATTTAAGGTCACACCTAATACAATTATCTAGAAAAATGACCGATTTAAGGTCTCATCTAATATAATTATCTTTCAAAAGTGACTGATTAAAGGTTACATCTTCTACAATTATCTATGTAAAGTAGTCGAATTGATTGTAAAATGATTAATGAAGAATGTGGTTGATTTCAGGATATATGTAATGGAATTATTCAGAATAAGTGAATGATTAAACGTTACATCTAATACAATTATCTATAAAGAGTTGTCGAATTTATTCTAAAATATAGTCAAATTATCAATAACGAAAGTGGTCGATTTAAGTTGACATCTCATAAATTTAACAATTAACAAGTGATCGATTTAAGGTAACATTTTATATACAATTAACTATAAGAAATGTTCAAATTTAATGTAATATTATTAATTCAAAAGTGGGAGAGTGAAGTTCACATCTTATAAAATTATCTAGAAAAGTGACCGATTTAAGGTCACACCTAATACAATTATCTAGAAAAATGACCGATTTAAGGTCTCATCTAATATAATTATCTTTCAAAAGTGACTGATTAAAGGTTACATCTTCTACAATTATCTATGTAAAGTAGTCGAATTGATTGTAAAATGATTAATGAAGAATGTGGTCGATTTCAGGATATATGTAATGCAATTATTCAGAATAAGTGAATGATTAAACGTTACATATAATACAATTATCTAAATAGAGTTGTCGAATTTATTCTAAAATATAGTAAAATTATCAATGAAGAAAGTGGTCGATTTAAGTTGACATCTCATCAATTTAACAATTGACAAGTGATCGATTTAAGGTTACATTTTTATACAATTACCTATAAAAAGGTTCAAATTTAATGTAATAATATTAATTCAAAAGTGGCAGAGTGAAGTTCACATCTTATAAAATTATCTAGAAAAAGTGACCGATTTAAGGTCACACCTAATACAATTATCTAGAAAAATGACCGATTTAAGGTCTCATCTAATATAATTATCTTTCAAAAGTGATTGATTAAAGGTTACATCTTCTACAATTATCTATGTAAAGTAGTCGAATTGATTGTAAAATGATTAATGAAGAATGTGGTTGATTTCAGGATATATGTAATGGAATTATTCAGAATAAGTGAATGATTAAACGTTACATCTAATACAATTATCTATAAAGAGTTGTCGAATTTATTCTAAAATATAGTCAAATTATCAATAACGAAAGTGGTCGATTTAAGTTGACATCCCATAAATTTAACAATTAACAAGTGATCGATTTAAGGTAACATTTTATATACAATTAACTATAAGAAATGTTCAAATTTAATGTAATATTATTAATTCAAAAGTGGCAGAGTGAAGTTCACATCTTATAAAATTATCTAGAAAAAGTGACCGATTTAAGGTCACACCTAATACAATTATCTAGAAAAATGACCGATTTAAGGTCTCATCTAATATAATTATCTTTCAAAAGTGACTGATTAAAGGTTACATCTTCTACAATTATCTATGTAAAGTAGTCGAATTGATTGTAAAATGATTAATGAAGAAAGTGGTCGATTTCAGGATATATGTAATGCAATTATTCAGAATAAGTGAATGATTAAACGTTACATATAATACAATTATCTAAATAGAGTTGTCGAATTTATTCTAAAATATAGTAAAATTATCAATGAAGAAAGTGGTCGATTTAAGTTGACATCTCATCAATTTAACAATTGACAAGTGATCGATTTAAGGTTACATTTTTATACAATTACCTATAAAAAGGTTCAAATTTAATGTAATAATATTAATTCAAAAGTGGCAGAGTGAAGTTCACATCTTATAAATTATCTAGAAAAAGTGACCGATTTAAGGTCACACCTAATACAATTATCTAGAAAAATGACCGATTTAAGGTCTCATCTAATATAATTATCTTTCAAAAGTGATTGATTAAAGGTTACATCTTCTACAATTATCTATGTAAAGTAGTCGAATTGATTGTAAAATGATTAATGAAGAATGTGGTTGATTTCAGGATATATCTAATGGAATTATTCAGAATAAGTGAATGATTAAACGTTACATCTAATACAATTATCTATAAAGAGTTGTCGAATTTATTCTAAAATATAGTCAAATTATCAATAACGAAAGTGGTCGATTTAAGTTGACATCCCATAAATTTAACAATTAACAAGTGATCGATTTAAGGTAACATTTTATATACAATTAACTATAAGAAATGTTCAAATTTAATGTAATATTATTAATTCAAAAGTGGCAGAGTGAAGTTCACATCTTATAAAATTATCTAGAAAAAGTGACCGATTTAAGGTCACACCTAATACAATTATCTAGAAAAATGACCGATTTAAGGTCTCATCTAATATAATTATCTTTCAAAAGTGACTGATTAAAGGTTACATCTTCTACAATTATCTATGTAAAGTAGTCGAATTGATTGTAAAATGATTAATGAAGAAAGTGGTCGATTTCAGGATATATGTAATGCAATTATTCAGAATAAGTGAATGATTAAACGTTACATCTAATACAATTATCTATAAAGAGTTGTCGAATTTATTCTAAAATATAGTCAAATTATCAATAAGAAAGTGGTCGATTTAAGTTGACATCTCATAAATTTAACAATTGACAAGTGATCGATTTAAGGTTACATTTTATATACAATTACCTATAAAAATGTTCAAATTTAATGTAATATTATTAATTCAAAAGTGGCAGAGTGAAGTTCACATCTTATAAAATTATCTAGAAAAAGTGACCGATTTAAGGTCACACCTAATACAATTATCTAGAAAAATGACCGATTTAAGGTCTCATCTAATATAATTATCTTTCAAAAGTGATTGATTAAAGGTTACATCTTCTACAATTATCTATGTAAAGTAGTCGAATTGATTGTAAAATGATTAATGAAGAATGTGGTTGATTTCAGGATATATGTAATGGAATTATTCAGAATAAGTGAATGATTAAACGTTACATCTAATACAATTATCTATAAAGAGTTGTCGAATTTATTCTAAAATATAGTCAAATTATCAATAACGAAAGTGGTCGATTTAAGTTGACATCCCATAAATTTAACAATTAACAAGTGATCGATTTAAGGTAACATTTTATATACAATTAACTATAAGAAATGTTCAAATTTAATGTAATATTATTAATTCAAAAGTGGCAGAGTGAAGTTCACATCTTATAAAATTATCTAGAAAAAGTGACCGATTTAAGGTCACACCTAATACAATTATCTAGAAAAATGACCGATTTAAGGTCTCATCTAATATAATTATCTTTCAAAAGTGACTGATTAAAGGTTACATCTTCTACAATTATCTATGTAAAGTAGTCGAATTGATTGTAAAATGATTAATGAAGAATGTGGTTGATTTCAGGATATATGTAATGGAATTATTCAGAATAAGTGAATGATTAAACGTTACATCTAATACAATTATCTATAAAGAGTTGTCGAATTTATTCTAAAATATAGTCAAATTATCAATAACGAAAGTGGTCGATTTAAGTTGACATCTCATAAATTTAACAATTAACAAGTGATCGATTTAAGGTAACATTTTATATACAATTAACTATAAGAAATGTTCAAATTTAATGTAATATTATTAATTCAAAAGTGGGAGAGTGAAGTTCACATCTTATAAAATTATCTAGAAAAAGTGACCGATTTAAGGTCACACCTAATACAATTATCTAGAAAAATGACCGATTTAAGGTCTCATCTAATATAATTATCTTTCAAAAGTGACTGATTAAAGGTTACATCTTCTACAATTATCTATGTAAAGTAGTCGAATTGATTGTAAAATGATTAATGAAGAAAGTGGTCGATTTCAGGATATATGTAATGCAATTATTCAGAATAAGTGAATGATTAAACGTTACATATAATACAATTATCTAAATAGAGTTGTCGAATTTATTCTAAAATATAGTAAAATTATCAATGAAGAAAGTGGTCGATTTAAGTTGACATCTCATCAATTTAACAATTGACAAGTGATCGATTTAAGGTTACATTTTTATACAATTACCTATAAAAAGGTTCAAATTTAATGTAATAATATTAATTCAAAAGTGGCAGAGTGAAGTTCACATCTTATAAAATTATCTAGAAAAAGTGACCGATTTAAGGTCACACCTAATACAATTATCTAGAAAAATGACCGATTTAAGGTCTCATCTAATATAATTATCTTTCAAAAGTGATTGATTAAAGGTTACATCTTCTACAATTATCTATGTAAAGTAGTCGAATTGATTGTAAAATGATTAATGAAGAATGTGGTTGATTTCAGGATATATGTAATGGAATTATTCAGAATAAGTGAATGATTAAACGTTACATCTAATACAATTATCTATAAAGAGTTGTCGAATTTATTCTAAAATATAGTCAAATTATCAATAACGAAAGTGGTCGATTTAAGTTGACATCCCGTAAATTTAACAATTAACAAGTGATCGATTTAAGGTAACATTTTATATACAATTAACTATAAGAAATGTTCAAATTTAATGTAATATTATTAATTCAAAAGTGGCAGAGTGAAGTTCACATCTTATAAAATTATCTAGAAAAAGTGACCGATTTAAGGTCACACCTAATACAATTATCTAGAAAAATGACCGATTTAAGGTCTCATCTAATATAATTATCTTTCAAAAGTGACTGATTAAAGGTTACATCTTCTACAATTATCTATGTAAAGTAGTCGAATTGATTGTAAAATGATTAATGAAGAATGTGGTTGATTTCAGGATATATGTAATGGAATTATTCAGAATAAGTGAATGATTAAACGTTACATCTAATACAATTATCTATAAAGAGTTGTCGAATTTATTCTAAAATATAGTCAAATTATCAATAACGAAAGTGGTCGATTTAAGTTGACATCTCATAAATTTAACAATTAACAAGTGATCGATTTAAGGTTACATTTTTATACAATTACCTATAAAAAGGTTCAAATTTAATGTAATATTATTAATTCAAAAGTGGCAGAGTGAAGTTCACATCTTATAAAATTATCTAGAAAAAGTGACCGATTTAAGGTCACACCTAATACAATTATCTAGAAAAATGACCGATTTAAGGTCTCATCTAATATAATTATCTTTCAAAAGTGACTGATACATCTCATACAATTATTTATGTAAAGTAGTCAATTTGATTGTAAAATGATTTATGAAGAAAGTGGCCGATTTCAGGATATATGTAATACAATACTTAAAATAAGTGACTGATTAAACGTTACATATAATACAATTATCTTAAAAAGTGACCGATTTAAGGTCACATTATCAATTATCTATAAAAGATTTCGAAATGACTGTAAAATGATTAATGAAGAAAGTGGCCGATTTCAGGATACATGTAATACAACATTTCAGGATACATGTAATACAACAAAATAATGTTCAAATTTAATGAAATATTATTAATTCAAAAGTGGCAGAGTGAAGGTCACATCTTATAAAATTATCTAGAAAAAGTGACCGATTTAAGGTCATACCTAATACAATTATCTAGAAAAAGTGACGAAATTGAGGTCTCATCTAATACAATTATCTTTAAAAAGTGACTGATTAAAGGTTACATCTTATACAATTATCTATGAAAAGTAGTCGAATTGATTGTAAAATGATTAATGAAGAATGTGGTCGATTTCAGGATATATGTAATGCAATTATTCAGAATAAGTGAATGATTAAACGTTACATCTAATACAATTATCTATAAAAAGTTGTCGAAATTATTCTAAAATATAGTAAAATTATCAATAAAGAAAGTGGTCGATTTAAGTTGACATCTCATCAATTTAACAATTAACAAGTGATCGATTTAAGGTTACATTTTTATACAATTACCTATAAAAAGGTTCAAATTTAATGTAATATTATTAATTCAAAAGTGGCAGAGTGAAGTTCACATCTTATAAAATTATCTAGAAAAAGTGACCGATTTAAGGTCACACCTAATACAATTATCTAGAAAAATGACCGATTTAAGGTCTCATCTAATATAATTATCTTTCAAAAGTGATTGATTAAAGGTTACATCTTCTACAATTATCTATGTAAAGTAGTCGAATTGATTGTAAAATGATTAATGAAGAATGTGGTCGATTTCAGGATATATGTAATGGAATTATTCAGAATAAGTGAATGATTAAACGTTACATCTAATACAATTATCTATAAAGAGTTGTCGAATTTATTCTAAAATATAGTCAAATTATCAATAACGAAAGTGGTCGATTTAAGTTGACATCTCATAAATTTAACAATTAACAAGTGATCGATTTAAGGTAACATTTTATATACAATTAACTATAAGAAATGTTCAAATTTAATGTAATATTATTAATTCAAAACTGGCAGAGTGAAGTTCACATCTTATAAAATTATCTAGAAAAAGTGACCGATTTAAGGTCACACCTAATACAATTATCTAGAAAAATGACCGATTTAAGGTCTCATCTAATATAATTATCTTTCAAAAGTGATTGATTAAAGGTTACATCTTCTACAATTATCTATGTAAAGTAGTCGAATTGATTGTAAAATGATTAATGAAGAATGTGGTCGATTTCAGGATATATGTAATGCAATTATTCAGAATAAGTGAATGATTAAACGTTACATCTAATACAATTATCTATAAAGAGTTGTCGAATTTATTCTAAAATATAGTCAAATTATCAATAACGAAAGTGGTCGATTTAAGTTGACATCTCATAAATTTAACAATTAACAAGTGATCGATTTAAGGTAACATTTTATATACAATTAACTATAAGAAATGTTCAAATTTAATGTAATATTATTAATTCAAAACTAACAGAGTGAAGTTCACATCTTATAAAATTATCTAGAAAAAGTGACCGATTTAAGGTCACACTTAATACAATTATCTAGAAAAATGACCGATTTAAGGTCTCATCTAATATAATTATCTTTCAAAAGTGACTGATTAAAGGTTACATCTTCTACAATTATCTATGTAAAGTAGTCGAATTGATTGTAAAATGATTAATGAAGAATTTGGTCGATTTCAGGATATATATAATGCAATTATTCAGAATAAGTGAATGATTAAACGTTACATATAATACAATTATCTAAATAGAGTTGTCGAATTTATTCTAAAATATAGTCAAATTATCAATGAAGAAAGTCGTCGATTTAAGTTGACATCTCATCAATTTAACAATTGACAAGTGATCGATTTAAGGTTACATTTTTTATACAATTACCTATAAAAAAGGTTCAAATTTAATGTAATATTATTAATTCAAAAAGTGGCAGAGTGAAGTTCACATCTTATAAAATTATCTAGAAAAAGTGACCGATTTAAGGTCACACCTAATACAATTATCTAGAAAAAATGACCGATTTAAGGTCTCATCTAATATAATTATCTTTCAAAAGTGACTGATTAAAGGTTACATCTTCTACAATTATCTATGTAAAGTAGTCGAATTGATTGTAAAATGATTAATGAAGAATGTGGTCGATTTCAGGATATATGTAATGCAATTATTCAGAATAAGTGAATGATTAAACGTTACATCTAATACAATTATCTATAAAGAGTTGTCGAAATTATTCTAAAATATAGTCAAATTATCAATAAAGAAAGTGGTCGATTTAAGTTGACATCTCATAAATTTAACAATTAACAAGTGATCGATTTAAGGTTACATTTTTTATACAATTACCTATAAAAAAGGTTCAAATTTAATGTAATATTATTAATTCAAAAAGTGGCAGAGTGAAGGTCACATCTTATAAAATTATCTAGAAAAAGTGACCGATTTAAGGTCACATCTAAGTTGTATAATATAGTAAAATTATCAATAAAGAAAGTTGCCAAATTTGAGGTGATATGTAATAAAATTATCTACAAATGTGACCGATTTAAAGTAACATCTTATACAAATATCTAGAAAAAGTTGTCGATTATTTTGTAAAATATAATAAATTAACAACTAGGAATTGACTGATTTAAGGTTACATCTAATAAATTTTACTAGAAAAATGACCAATTTAAGGTCTCATCTAATATAATTATCTTTCAAAAGTGACTGATACATCTTATACAATTATCTATGAAAAGTAGTCAAATTGATTGTAAAATGATTTATGAAGAAAGTGGCCGATTTCAGGATATATGTAATACAATACTTAAGAATAAGTGACTGATTAAACGTTACATATAATACAATTATCTTAAAAAGTGACGGATTTAAGGTCACATTATCAATTATCTATAAAAGATTTCAAAATGACTGTGAAATGATTAATGAAGAAAGTGGCCGATTTCAGGATACATGTAATACAACATTTCAGGATACATGTAATACAACAAAAAATGTTCAAATTTAATGTAATATTATTAATTCAAAAGTGGCAGAGTGAAGTTCACATCTTATAAAATTATCTAGAAAAGTGACCGATTTAAGGTCACACCTAATACAATTATCTAGAAAAATGACCGATTTAAGGTCTCATCTAATATAATTATCTTTCAAAAGTGACTGATTAAAGGTTACATCTTCTACAATTATCTATGTAAAGTAGTCGAATTGATTGTAAAATGATTAATGAAGAATGTGGTTGATTTCAGGATATATGTAATGGAATTATTCAGAATAAGTGAATGATTAAACGTTACATCTAATACAATTATCTATAAAGAGTTGCCGAATTTATTCTAAAATATAGTCAAATTATCAATAACGAAAGTGGTCGATTTAAGTTGACATCTCATAAATTTAACAATTAACAAGTGATCGATTTAAGGTAACATTTTATATACAATTAACTATAAGAAATGTTCAAATTTAATGTAATATTATGAATTCAAAAGTGGCAGAGTGAAGTTCACATCTTATAAAATTATCTAGAAAAAGTGACCGATTTAAGGTCACACCTAATACAATTATCTAGAAAAATGACCGATTTAAGGTCTCATCTAATATAATTATCTTTCAAAAGTGACTGATTAAAGGTTACATCTTCTACAATTATCTATGTAAAGTAGTCGAATTGATTGTAAAATGATTAATGAAGAAAGTGGTCGATTTCAGGATATATGTAATGCAATTATTCAGAATAAGTGAATGATTAAACGTTACATATAATACAATTATCTAAATAGAGTTGTCGAATTTATTCTAAAATATAGTAAAATTATCAATGAAGAAAGTGGTCGATTTAAGTTGACATCTCATCAATTTAACAATTGACAAGTGATCGATTTAAGGTTACATTTTTATACAATTACCTATAAAAAGGTTCAAATTTAATGTAATATTATTAATTCAAAAGTGGCAGAGTGAAGTTCACATCTTATAAAATTATCTAGAAAAAGTGACCGATTTAAGGTCACACCTAATACAATTATCTAGAAAAATGACCGATTTAAGGTCTCATCTAATATAATTATCTTTGAAAAGTGACTGATACATCTCATACAATTATTTATGTAAAGTAGTCAAATTGATTGTAAAATGATTTATGAAGAAAGTGGCCGATTTCAGGATATATGTAATACAATACTTAAGAATAAGTGACTGATTAAACGTTACATATAATACAATTATCTTAAAAAGTGACCGATTTAAGGTCACATTATCAATTATCTATAAAAGATTTCGAAATGACTGTAAAATAATTAATGAAGAAAGTGGCCGATTTCAGGATACATGTAATACAACATTTCAGGATACATGTAATACAACAAAATAATGTTCAAATTTAATGAAATATTATTAATTCAAAAGTGGCAGAGTGAAGGTCACATCTTATAAAATTATCTAGAAAAAGTGACCGATTTAAGGTCATACCTAATACAATTATCTAGAAAAAGTGACGAAATTGAGGTCTCATCTAATACAATTATCTTTAAAAGTGACTGATTAAAGGTTACATTTATACAATTATCTATGAAAAGTAGTCGAATTGATTGTAAAATGATTAATGAAGAATGTGGTCGATTTCAGGATATATGTAATGCAATTATTCAGAATAAGTGAATGATTAAACGTTACATCTAATACAACTATCTATGTAAAGTAGTCGAAATTATTCTAAAATATAGTCAAATTATCAATAAAGAAAGTGGTCGATTTAAGTTGACATCTCATAAATTTAACAATTAACAAGTGATCGATTTAAGGTTACATTTTTTATACAATTACCTATAAAAAAGGTTCAAATTTAATGTAATATTATTAATTCAAAAAGTGGCAGAGTGAAGTTCACATCATATAAAATTATCTAAAAAAGTGACCGATTTAAGGTCACACCTAATACAATTATCTAGAAAAAATGACCGATTTAAGGTCTCATCTAATATAATTATCTTTCAAAAGTGATTGATT
The DNA here is from genome assembly GCA_017311375.1 of Mytilus coruscus. NCBI lineage: Eukaryota > Metazoa > Mollusca > Bivalvia > Mytilida > Mytilidae > Mytilus > Mytilus coruscus. The sequence goes on along the minus strand of CM029607.1, from coordinate 3,355,984 downwards.
AAAGGTTACATCTTCTACAATTATCTATGTAAAATAGTCGAATTGATTGTAAAATGATTAATGAAGAATGTGGTCGATTTCAGGATATATGTAATGGAATTATTCAGAATAAGTGAATGATTAAACGTTACATCTAATACAATTATCTATAAAGAGTTGTCGAATTTATTCTAAAATATAGTCAAATTATCAATAACGAAAGTGGTCGATTTAAGTTGACATCTCATAAATTTAACAATTAACAAGTGATCGATTTAACGTAACATTTTATATACAATTAACTATAAGAAATGTTCAAATTTAATGTAATATTATTAATTCAAAAGTGGCAGAGTGAAGTTCACATCTTATAAAATTATCTAGAAAAAGTGACCGATTTAAGGTCACACCTAATACAATTATCTAGAAAAATGACCGATTTAAGGTCTCATCTAATATAATTATCTTTAAAAGTGATTGATTAAAGGTTACATCTTCTACAATTATCTATGTAAAGTAGTCGAATTGATTGTAAAATGATTAATGAAGAATGTGGTCGATTTCAGGATATATGTAATGCAATTATTCAGAATAAGTGAATGATTAAACGTTACATCTAATACAATTATCTATAAAGAGTTGTCGAATTTATTCTAAAATATAGTCAAATTATGAATAACGAAAGTGGTCGATTTAAGTTGACATCTCATAAATTTAACAATTAACAAGTGATCGATTTAAGGTAACATTTTATATACAATTAACTATAAGAAATGTTCAAATTTAATGATATATTATTAATTCAAAAACTAACAGAGTGAAGTTCACATCTTATAAAATTATCTAGAAAAAGTGACCGATTTAAGGTCACACTTAATACAATTATCTAGAAAAATGACCGATTTAAGGTCTCATCTAATATAATTATCTTTCAAAAGTGACTGATTAAAGGTTACATCTTCTACGATTATCTATGTAAAGTAGTCGAATTGATTGTAAAATGATTAATGAAGAATTTGGTCGATTTCATGATATATGTAATGCAATTATTCAGAATAAGTGAATGATTAAACGTTACATATAATACAATTATCTCAATAGAGTTGTCGAATTTATTCTAAAATATAGTCAAATTATCAATGAAGAAAGTAGTCGATTTAAGTTGACATCTCATCAATTTAACAATTGACAAGTGATCGATTTAAGGTTACATTTTTTATACAATTACCTATAAAAAAGGTTCAAATTTAATGTAATATTATTAATTCAAAAACTGGCAGAGTGAAGTTCACATCTTATAAAATTATCTAGAAAAAGTGACAGATTTAAGGTCACACCTAATACAATTATCTAGAAAAAATGACCGATTTAAGGTCTCATCTAATATAATTATCTTTCAAAAGTGACTGATTAAAGGTTACATCTACAATTATCTATGTAAAGTAGTCGAATTGATTGTAAAATGATTAATGAAGAATGTGGTCGATTTCAGGATATATGTAATGCAATTATTCAGAATAAGTGAATGATTAAACGTTACATCTAATACGATTATCTATAAAGAGTTGTCGAAATTATTCTAAAATATAGTCAAATTATCAATAAAGAAAGTGGTCGATTTAAGTTGACATCTCATAAATTTAACAATTAACAAGTGATCGATTTAAGGTTACATTTTTATAGAATTACCTATAAAAAGGTTCAAATTTAATGTAATATTATTAATTCAAAAGTGGCAGAGTGAAGGTCACATCTTATAAAATTATCTAGAAAAAGTGACCGATTTAAGGTCACATCTAAGTTGTATAATATAGTAAAATTATCAATAAAGAAAGTTGCCAAATTTGAGGTGATATGTAATAAAATTATCTACAAATGTGACCGATTTAAAGTAACATCTTATACAAATATCTAGAAAAAGTTGTCGATTATTTTGTAAAATATAATAAATTAACAACTAGGAATTGACTGATTTAAGGTTACATCTAATAAATTTTACTAGAAAAATGACCAATTTAAGGTCTCATCTAATATAATTATCTTTCAAAAGTGACTGATACATCTTATACAATTATCTATGAAAAGTAGTCAAATTGATTGTAAAATGAAGAAAGTGGCCGATTTCAGGATATATGTAATACAATACTTAAGAATAAGTGACTGATTAAACGTTACATATAATACAATTATCTTAAAAAAGTGACGGATTTAAGGTCACATTATCAATTATCTATAAAAAGATTTCAAAATGACTGTAAAATGATTAATGAAGAAAGTGGCCGATTTCAGGATACATGTAATACAACATTTCAGGATACATGTAATACAACAAAAAAATGTTCAAATTTAATGTAATATTATTAATTCAAAAGTGGCAGAGTGAAGGTCACATCTTATAAAATTATCTAGAAAAAGTGACCGATTTAAGGTCATACCTAATACAATTATCTAGAAAAAGTGACCAAATTAAGGTCTCATCTAATACAATTATCTTTCAAAAGTGACTGATTAAAGGTTACATTTATACAATTATCTATGAAAAGTAGTCGAATTGATTGTAAAATGTTTAATGAAGAATGTGGTCGATTTCAGGATATATGTAATGCAATTATTCAGAATAAGTGAATGATTAAACGTTACATCTAATACAATTATCTATAAAGAGTTGTCGAATTTATTCTAAAATATAGTCAAATTATCAATAACGAAAGTGGTCGATTTAAGTTGACATCTCATAAATTTAACAATTAACAAGTGATCGATTTAACGTAACATTTTATATACAATTAACTATAAGAAATGTTCAATGTAATATTATGAATTCAAAAAGTGGCAGAGTGAAGTTCACATCTTATAAAATTATCTAGAAAAGTGACCGATTTAAGGTCACACCTAATACAATTATCTAGAAAAATGACCGATTTAAGGTCTCATCTAATATAATTATTAACTATAAGAAATGTTCAAATTTAATGTAATATTACTAATTCAAAAAGTGGCAGAGTGAAGGTCACATCTTATAAAATTATCTAGAAAAAGTGACCGATTTAAGGTCACACCTAATACAATTATCTAGAAAAATGACCGATTTAAGGTCTCATCTAATATAATTATCTTTCAAAAGTGACTGATTAAAGGTCACATCTTCTACAATTATCTATGTAAAGTAGTCGAATTGATTGTAAAATGATTAATGAAGAATGTGGTCGATTTCAGGATATATGTAATGCAATTATTCAGAATAAGTGAATGATTAAACGTTACATCTAATACAATTATCTATAAAGAGTTGTCGAATTAATTCTAAAATATAGCCTAAATTATCAATAAAGAAAGTGGTCGATTTAAGTTCACATCTTATAAATTTAACAATTAACAAGTGATCGATTTAAGGTTACATTTCATATACAATTACCTATAAAAATGTTCAAATTTAATGTAATATTATTAATTCAAAAGTTGCAGAGTGAAGATGACATCTTATAAAATTATCTAGAAAAAGTGACCGATTTAAGGTCACATCTAATACAATTATCTAGAAAAATTGACCGATTTAAGGTCTTATCTAATACAATTATCTGTCAAAAGTGACTGATTAAAGGTTACCTTTATACAATTATCTATGAAAAGTAGTCGAATTGATTGTAAAATGGTTAATGAAGAAAATGGGCGATTTCAGGATATATGTAATGCAATTATCCAGAATAAGTGAATGATTAAACGTTACATATAATACAATTATCTAAATAGAGTTGTCGAATTTATTCTAAAATATAGTAAAATTATCAATGAAGAAAGTGGTCGATTTAAGTTGACATCTCATCAATTTAACAATTGACAAGTAATCGATTTAAGGTTACATTTTTATACAATTACCTATAAAAAGGTTCAAATTTAATGTAATAATATTAATTCAAAAGTGGCAGAGTGAAGTTCACATCTTATAAATTATCTAGAAAAAGTGACCGATTTAAGGTCACACCTAATACAATTATCTAGAAAAATAACCGATTTAAGGTCTCATCTAATATAATTATCTTTCAAAAGTGATTGATTAAAGGTTACATCTTATACAATTATCTATGTAAAGTAGTCGAATTGATTGTAAAATGATTAATGAAGAATGTGGTTGATTTCAGGATATATGTAATGGAATTATTCAGAATAAGTGAATGATTAAACGTTACATCTAATACAATTATCTATAAAGAGTTGTCGAATTTATTCTAAAATATAGTCAAATTATCAATAACGAAAGTGGTCGATTTAAGTTGACATCCCGTAAATTTAACAATTAACAAGTGATCGATTTAAGGTAACATTTTATATACAATTAACTATAAGAAATGTTCAAATTTAATGTAATATTATTAATTCAAAAGTGGCAGAGTGAAGGTCACATCTTATAAAATTATCTAGAAAAAGTGACCGATTTAAGGTCATACCTAATACAATTATCTAGAAAAAGTGACCAAATTAAGGTCTCATCTAATACAATTATCTTTCAAAAGTGACTGATTAAAGGTTACATTTATACAATTATCTATGAAAAGTAGTCGAATTGATTGTAAAATGTTTAATGAAGAATGTGGTCGATTTCAGGATATATGTAATGCAATTATTCAGAATAAGTGAATGATTAAACGTTACATCTAATACAATTATCTATAAAGAGTTGTCGAATTTATTCTAAAATATAGTCAAATTATCAATAACGAAAGTGGTCGATTTAAGTTGACATCTCATAAATTTAACAATTAACAAGTGATCGATTTAACGTAACATTTTATATGCAATTAACTATAAGAAATGTTCAATGTAATATTATGAATTCAAAAGTGGCAGAGTGAAGTTCACATCTTATAAAATTATCTAGAAAAAGTGACCGATTTAAGGTCACACCTAATACAATTATCTAGAAAAAATGACCGATTTAAGGTCTCATCTAATATAATTATTAACTATAAGAAATGTTCAAATTTAATGTAATATTATTAATTCAAAAAGTGGCAGAGTGAAGGTCACATCTTATAAAATTATCTAGAAAAAGTGACCGATTTAAGGTCACACCTAATACAATTATCTAGAAAAAATGACCGATTTAAGGTCTCATCTAATATAATTATCTTTCAAAAGTGACTGATTAAAGGTTACATCTTCTACAATTATCTATGTAAAGTAGTCGAATTGATTGTAAAATGATTAATGAAGAATGTGGTCGATTTCAGGATATATGTAATGCAATTATTCAGAATAAGTGAATGATTAAACGTTACATCTAATACAATTATCTATAAAGAGTTGTCGAATTAATTCTAAAATATAGCCTAAATTATCAATAAAGAAAGTGGTCGATTTAAGTTCACATCTTATAAATTTAACAATTAACAAGTGATCGATTTAAGGTTACATTTCATATACAATTACCTATAAAAATGTTCAAATTTAATGTAATATTATTAATTCAAAAAGTTGCAGAGTGAAGATGACATCTTATAAAATTATCTAGAAAAAGTGACCGATTTAAGGTCACATCTAATACAATTATCTAGAAAAAATTGACCGATTTAAGGTCTTATCTAATACAATTATCTGTCAAAAGTGACTGATTAAAGGTTACCTTTATACAATTATCTATGAAAAGTAGTCGAATTGATTGTAAAATGGTTAATGAAGAAAATGGGCGATTTCAGGATATATGTAATGCAATTATCCAGAATAAGTGAATGATTAAACGTTACATATAATACAATTATCTAAATAGAGTTGTCGAATTTATTCTAAAATATAGTAAAATTATCAATGAAGAAAGTGGTCGATTTAAGTTGACATCTCATCAATTTAACAATTGACAAGTAATCGATTTAAGGTTACATGTTTTATACAATTACCTATAAAAAGTTCAAATTTAATGTAATAATATTAATTCAAAAGTGGCAGAGTGAAGTTCACATCTTATAAAATTATCTAGAAAAAGTGACCGATTTAAGGTCACACCTAATACAATTATCTAGAAAAATAACCGATTTAAGGTCTCATCTAATATAATTATCTTTCAAAAGTGATTGATTAAAGGTTACATCTTATACAATTATCTATGTAAAGTAGTCGAATTGATTGTAAAATGATTAATGAAGAATGTGGTTGATTTCAGGATATATGTAATGGAATTATTCAGAATAAGTGAATGATTAAACGTTACATCTAATACAATTATCTATAAAGAGTTGTCGAATTTATTCTAAAATATAGTCAAATTATCAATAACGAAAGTGGTCGATTTAAGTTGACATCCCGTAAATTTAACAATTAACAAGTGATCGATTTAAGGTAACATTTTATATACAATTAACTATAAGAAATGTTCAAATTTAATGTAATATTATTAATTCAAAAGTGGCAGAGTGAAGTTCACATCTTATAAAATTATCTAGAAAAAGTGACCGATTTAAGGTCACACCTAATACAATTATCTAGAAAAATGACCGATTTAAGGTCTCATCTAATATAATTATCTTTCAAAAGTGACTGATTAAAGGTTACATCTTCTACAATTATCTATGTAAAGTAGTCGAATTGATTGTAAAATGATTAATGAAGAATGTGGTTGATTTCAGGATATATGTAATGGAATTATTCAGAATAAGTGAATGATTAAACGTTACATATAATACAATTATCTAAATAGAGTTGTCGAATTTATTCTAAAATATAGTAAAATTATCAATGAAGAAAGTGGTCGATTTAAGTTGACATCTCATCAATTTAACAATTGACAAGTGATCGATTTAAGTTTACATTTTTATACAATTACCTATAAAAAGGTTCAAATTTAATGTAATATTATTAATTCAAAAGTGGCAGAGTGAAGTTCACATCTTATAAAATTATCTAGAAAAGTGACCGATTTAAGGTCACACCTAATACAATTATCTAGAAAAATGACCGATTTAAGGTCTCATCTAATATAATTATCTTTGAAAAGTGACTGATACATCTCTTACAATTATTTATGTAAAGTAGTCAAATTGATTGTAAAATGATTTATGAAGAAAGTGGCCGATTTCAGGATATATGTAATACAATACTTAAGAATAAGTGACTGATTAAACGTTACATATAATACAATTATCTTAAAAAGTGACCGATTTAAGGTCACATTATCAATTATCTATAAAAGATTTCGAAATGACTGTAAAATGATTAATGAAGAAAGTGGCCGATTTCAGGATACATGTAATACAACATTTCAGGATACATGTAATACAACAAAATAATGTTCAAATTTAATGAAATATTATTAATTCAAAAGTGGCAGAGTGAAGGTCACATCTTATAAAATTATCTAGAAAAAGTGACCGATTTAAGGTCATACCTAATACAATTATCTAGAAAAAGTGACGAAATTGAGGTCTCATCTAATACAATTATCTTTAAAAGTGACTGATTAAAGGTTACATTTATACAATTATCTATGAAAAGTAGTCGAATTGATTGTAAAATGATTAATGAAGAATGTGGTCGATTTCAGGATATATGTAATGCAATTATTCAGAATAAGTGACTGATTAAAGGTTACATCTTCTACAATTATCTATGTAAAGTAGTCGAAATTATTCTAAAATATAGTCAAATTATCAATAAAGAAAGTGGTCGATTTAAGTTGACATCTCATAAATTTAACAATTAACAAGTGATCGATTTAAGGTTACATTTTTTATACAATTACCTATAAAAAAGGTTCAAATTTAATGTAATATTATTAATTCAAAAAGTGGCAGAGTGAAGTTCACATCTTATAAAATTATCTAGAAAAAGTGACCGATTTAAGGTCACACCTAATACAATTATCTAGAAAAAATGACCGATTTAAGGTCTCATCTAATATAATTATCTTTCAAAAGTGATTGATTAAAGGTTACATCTTCTACAATTATCTATGTAAAATAGTCGAATTGATTGTAAAATGATTAATGAAGAATGTGGTCGATTTCAGGATATATGTAATGGAATTATTCAGAATAAGTGAATGATTAAACGTTACATCTAATACAATTATCTATAAAGAGTTGTCGAATTTATTCTAAAATATACTCAAATTATCAATAACGAAAGTGGTCGATTTAAGTTGACATCTCATAAATTTAACAATTAACAAGTGATCGATTTAAGGTAACATTTTATATACAATTAACTATAAGAAATGTTCAAATTTAATGTAATATTATTAATTCAAAAACTGGCAGAGTGAAGTTCACATCTTATAAAATTATCTAGAAAAAGTGACCGATTTAAGGTCACACCTAATACAATTATCTAGAAAAAATGACCGATTTAAGGTCTCATCTAATATAATTATCTTTAAAAGTGATTGATTAAAGGTTACATCTTCTACAATTATCTATGTAAAGTAGTCGAATTGATTGTAAAATGATTAATGAAGAATGTGGTCGATTTCAGGATATATGTAATGCAATTATTCAGAATAAGTGAATGATTAAACGTTACATCTAATACAATTATCTATAAAGAGTTGTCGAATTTATTCTACAATATAGTCAAATTATGAATAACGAAAGTGGTCGATTTAAGTTGACATCTCATAAATTTAACAATTAACAAGTGATCGATTTAAGGTAACATTTTATATACAATTAACTATAAGAAATGTTCAAATTTAATGTAATATTATTAATTCAAAACTAACAGAGTGAAGTTCACATCTTATAAAATTATCTAGAAAAAGTGACCGATTTAAGGTCACATCTAATACAATTATCTAGAAAAATTGACCGATTTAAGGTCTTATCTAATACAATTATCTGTCAAAAGTGACTGATTAAAGGTTACCTTTATACAATTATCTATGAAAAGTAGTCGAATTGATTGTAAAATGGTTAATGAAGAAAATGGGCGATTTCAGGATATATGTAATGCAATTATCCAGAATAAGTGAATGATTAAACGTTATATCTAATACAATTATCTACAAAGAGTTGTCGAATTTATTCTAAAATATAGTGAAATATCAATAAAGAAAGTGGTCGATTTAAGTTGACATCTCATAAATTTAACAATTAACAAGTGATCGATTTAAGGTTACATTTTATATACAATTACCTATAAAAATGTTCAAATTGTAATATAGTTAATTGAAAAAGTGGCAGAGTGAAGGTCACATCTTATAAAATCATCTAGAAAAAGTGACCGATTTAAGGTCACATCTTATAAAATTATCTAGAAAAAAGTGACCAATTTAAGGTGAAATGAAAATTGTAAAATATAGTAAAATTATCAATAAAGAAAGTTGCCGTTTTAAGGTGACATGTAATAAAATTATCTACAAATGTGACCGATTTAAGGTTACAACTTATACAAGTATCTAGAAAAAAGTGTCAGATTTAAGGTCACATCTTGTAGAATTATCTAAAACAAGAGACTGATTATAGGTTACATCTTGTACAATTATTTATGAAAAGTTGTCAATTTTTTGGTAAAATATAATAAAATTAACTATTAAGAATTGACTGATTAAAGGTTACATCTAATAAATTTATGTAGAAAAAGTGACCGATTTGAGGTCACATCTAAAATGTATAATATAGTAAAATTATCAATAATAAGTTGCCAAATTTAAGGTGACATGTAATAAAATTATTTTCAAATGTGACCGATTTGAGGTTACATCTGATACAATTATCTAGAAAAAGTTGTCTATTTTTGTAAAATGTGATAAATTAACAATTAGGAATTAACTGATTAAAAGTTACATCTAATAAATTTATCTAGAAAAACTGACCGATTTAAGGTCACGTCTAAATTGTATAATATAGTAAAATGAAAGAACCTTAGTGAGCGCGCTCACATACCCCACGTCCCCACATTGTCATTGGAACAATAAAATAAGTGTTAGAAAAAAGAAATTGTATCAGAAAAAAAAATTGAATCATAATTTCCCGTCAATATGCACATCCACATAGTATGTCCATATTATGTACACAGTTTCATGAAATTCTGTTGTGTGGTTTGAGAGGAGTTGCGATGACAAACTGTTGCAGAAGTACATTGAAGCAAATAAGTTCAAAGGGGCGTAACTCCTGGAAAAAAAATTAAATCGTAATTTCCTGTCAATATGCACATCTACGTAGTATGTCCTTATTATCTGAAAAGGTTTCATGAAATTCTGTTGTGTGGTTTGAGAGGAGTTGCGATGACAAAAGGTTGCAGTAGTATATTGGGCAAATAAGTTCAAAGGGGCGTAACTCCTGGAAAAAAAATTGAATCGTAATTTCCTGTCGATATGCACATCTACGTAGTATGTCCTTATTATCTGAAAAGTTTTCATGAAATTCTGTTGTGTGGTTTGAGAGGAGTTGCGATGACAAAAGGTTGCAGTAGTATATTGGGCAAATAAGTTCAAAGGGGCGTAACTCCTGGAAAAAAATTGAATCGTAATTTCCTGTCGATATGCACATCTACGTAGTATGTCCTTATGATCTGAAAAGGTTTCATGAAATTCTGTTGTGTGATTTGAGAGGAGTTGCGATGACAAAAGGTTGCAGTAGTATATTGGGCAAATAAGTTCAAAGGGGCGTAACTCCTGGAAAAAAAATTGAATCGTAATTTCCTGTCGATATGCACAACTAAATAGTATGTCCTTATTATCTAAAAAGGTTTCGTGAAATTCTGTTGTGTGGTTTGAGAGGAGTTGCGATGTCAAGAAACAGGACTGACGGACGGACTGACGGACGGACGGACGGGTCAAAACATTATACCCTCCGCAACTCGTTATGAATAAAAAGTTGCCAAATTTGAGGTGACATGTAATAAAATTATCTACAAATGTGACCGATTTAAAGTTACATCTTATACAAATATCTAGAAAAGTTCTAGATTATTTTGTAAAATATAATAAATTAACAACTAGGAATTGACTGACTTAAGGTTACATCTAATAAATTTTACTAGAAAAATGACCGATTTAAGGTCTCATCTAATATAATTATCTTTCAAAAGTGACTGATACATCTTATACAATTATCTATTAAAAGTAGTCAAATTGATTGTAAAATGATTAATGAAGAAAGTGGCCGATTTCAGGATATATGTAATACAATACTTAAGAATAAGTGACTGATTAAACGTTACATATAATACAATTATCTTAAAAAGTGACCGATTTAAGGTCACATTATCAATTATCTATGAAAAGATTTCGAAATGACTGTAAAATGATTAATGAAGGAAGTAGCCGATTTCAGGATACATGTAATACAACTTTTCAGGATACATGTAATACAACAAAAATGTTCAAATTTAATGTAATATTATTAATTCAAAAGTGGCAGAGTGAAGGTCACATCTTATATTGATTGATTGATTGATGTTTGCTTTACGCCGCCTTAGCGCAAAAAGGCTATATCGCGGCGAGAGCTAATTCGAACATTTAACAATTTAAAGTATATCTTTAAAATCGGACAAAAGGTCCTTCAATATACTAAAACTCAAGTCTAAAGCAAAATTGTTTATTTACAAAAAAAAAAAAAAAACACTAAGATAAGGTGATAAAATTAAAATCATTTTCAATTCATACAGCATTTTTATATTTTATGATATATTCCAACTTCTTTTAAAAATGAAACAATATTTGTAATTGGAACACTATCAAATAAATCATACATATTATTGACATTGAAATGCTTCTTACGAATATCAGCAAAGTCAATACAATTGATTAAAACATGTTTAATAGTATACTTGCAGTTGCAAGGTATACATTGTGGTTCTTCTTCATTTTCAGAAGATATTCATGTGTTATTCTAGTATGACCAATACGGCATCTAGAAATAACACACTGATCTTTTCTGCACATAAAAGTATCAACAGGTTTACCTAATTTAGGTTTAATTTCATGTAATTTATTATCAACCTTTTACTCCATTCATTTTCCAATATATTAAAACATATTCTCTAATATTAGATCTAAAATCGGTATAAGGTATATCACAGTTGGATAAGGGATCATCCAGGGCATTTTGCTTCTTCGTCTACAACCGTGTTTCCATGGATTCCAACATGACTCGGAACCCATAGAAAAATTATTTCTTTATGAAGAATTTTAAATTCCTCATTACATATAAAATCTTGAGAATCATCGGGTTTTAATTTTAGTATGTTGTATAGCTTGTAAGCATGAAAGTGAATCAGAACATATTATAAATTTAGATTTGTCTGAAGTAGCAATAAATTTTAAAGCTAAAATTATTGCCTTTGCTTCAGCAGTAAATATGGATGCGGCAGATGACAAACGGAGAGTCGCAGCTCTGCCTCCAAAGACAGCAGCAGATGCAACTCGGTTACCATCCTTCGATCCATCTGTATAAACAGTTGAAAAATCTGAATAATTTGACTTAATTTCAGCAAAATGTTGTTGAATTATAAGAGGGTTTGTTTCGGTTTTTTGTATTTACGGAGGTCAAATATCATTTTCGGTTTTGGAAGTTCCATGGAGGGCATTTGCAAGTTTCAACTTGTGCAACAGATTTTAAATCAAATGTGGTTAAGTGTGGTTTTAAACGGATGCCTAATGGAGGAATTTTATTTTCATGTTTTGCATATATATCTTCATAAATTGGATTAAAAACACAGTTGTAGGCAGGATTTTCTGGATATGCTTTAAGCTTGACAGCGTATTGAAGTCCAAGCTTCAAGCGTCTGTTGGAGAGTGAGTGCTCGTCAGCCTCTACATACAGACTCTCAACGGGTGAGGTTTTAAAGGCACCAAGACATAAACGCAAACCCTGGTGATGCACAGCATCGAGAATCTGTATGTAGGACTTCCTTGCAGAGCCATACACTATTGAACCATAATCTAGTTTAGATCTAACTATAGATCTGTATAAACTAAGTAAAATGTTGCGATCAGCGCCCCAGTCAGTGCTGCCAACAACCTTTAAAATATCTAATGCTTTTAAGCATCTCGATTTTAACATTTTGATATGGGGTAGAAAGGTTAACTTTTATGAAAAACTAGCCCAAGAAATTTGGTTTCATCAACCATTTTAATTGGGTTTCCGTACAAAGTGAGTTCTGGATCAAGATGCAGTTTCCTTTTGTTACAAAAATGCATCCCAACCGTTTTGAAGTAGAAAATTTAAAACCATTTTCCGAAGCCCATTTTCAATTCTTCCAAGACATAATTGTAATTGTCTTTCAATGTTATTCATATTTTTGCCTCTGTAACAGATTAAAAATCATCAACATACAATGAACCTTCAATATTACTTTTCAAAACTTCAACAAGGCTATTAATTTTAAGACTAAATAATGTAACAGATAAAATACTCCCTGAGGGACACCCATCTCTTGATCATACAGATCAGACATGGTTGAATTTACTCTAACATTAAATTGCCTGTTAGACAGAAAATTTGAAATAAAATTTGGCATATTGCCTTTCAACCCCATATCAAAAGATCTTTTAAAATACCATACTTCCATGTGGTGTCATACGCCTTTTCAAGATCGAAAAGACTGACACCACGTGTTCATTTTTCGCAAAACCATTACGGATAAATGACTCGAATCGAACTAGATGATCAAGAGTACTGCGGCCTTGTCGGAATCCACACTGGATATTGGCTAAAGCCCATTTGATTCCAGGAACCAAACAAGGCGATCATTGACCATCCGTTCTAATGTTTTACAGACACAACTGGTAAGAGCAATTGGTCGATAGTTAATAGGATCCGTGTGATCTTTACTTGGTTTTGGAATAGGCACGACGGTTGCAAGCTTCCAGATTGATGGTAAGTCACCAGATTCCCAGATGTTATTCATGAGTTGCAAAAGAGCTTCAAGCGAGGAATCTGGCAAGTGTTTCAAAAGTTGGTAGTGAATATTATCAGGTCCACAAGCTGTATCATGGGCCTTGGACAGAGATGTCTTAAGTTCTTCCAGAGAAAAGAGTTTATTATAATTTTCACCATTTTCGATTTAAAATTCAACTTTATTTTTCTTTTTGCTTCTTAACTTTTTAAAATCTTCCTGTAGTTGTTAGAAGAAGAAGATTTCGCAAAAGTTTCACCAAGCTTATTGGCAATATCTTTTTCAGATGTTAATAAATCAGTGCCATGTTTCAAATGTTTTACCGTGGCTCTAGAATTTTTACCTTTAATCTTTTGTATCATGTTCCATACTTTTGTCATCGGAGTGCGAGATGTTATTCCCGAGATAAATTTTTCCAAGACGTTCGTCGTGCTTGCCTGCAAGTCCGTCGTGCCTTAGCGCGAAAAATACGGAAATTACTTAAATTTTCCGACGTAGGATGTTGATAGAATCGTCTTTCAGATTGTTTACGGTCATCTATGGCTTGATCACAGGCATCATCAAACCATGGTTTGCTGGGATGTTTTGGATTTGCCGAGGTCTTAGGAATTGTTCTGTCAGCAATTGATGTTAAAACTGTATTAAAAGTTAAAATTGGATCTTCTACAGTCTCAAACATCTTTGATTGAAGTTCCGCTCGACAGAGATTCTCAAACAAGGGCCAGTCCGCCTTGTCCAGTTTCCAACGTGGAACTCTCTGTTGAGCAGAAGTGAAAAGATGTTCAAGTATTATTGGGAAGTGATCACTTCCACAAAGATCATCATGGACACGCCATGAATAATCCAGAAGAAGAGACGGGTCGCAAATAGTGATATCAATAGCAGAATAAGACCCGTTTCAGGGTGAAGATAAGTATTAGATCCATTATTGAAAATGCATAACCCTTCTTGAGAGACAAAGTCTTCAATGATCTTACCTTTGTCATTATGAGACTTGCTTCCCACAAGGGATTGTGGGCATTAAAGTCTCCCATAAGTATAAAGGTGAAGGTAACTGATCAGTAAGGTTTTGAGTTTAGCTTTATCTATATTTGAATTAGGTGGAATATATATAGAACATAATGTAATTGTTTTATCTAATGATAAACGAATTGCAACTGCCTGCAGATCTGTGGTGAGTTGGACTGTGCTATGAATGACGTTGTCCTTCACAAAATGGTTGATCCGCCTGCAGCACGTTCGTCTTCCTTAGAAAATGTGCTATAAATGTTGTATCCTTTTAAAGATACATTATCCTTTTCTTTTAAATGAGTTTCTTGAAGACAAAATGCAATAGGTATAAAAGTCTGAACTAGAAGCGTTAACTCAAGAAGATTAATTTTAAGACCTCAGCAATTCCATTGAATGATATCTGTCATGGTTTTTGAATAACAGGACGAATGCTATCGAGTTTGCCAGCATTTTACTTCGATCACCCTGAGATTGTGATCTTTCGGGTGGCACAACACTTTCGCAGTCCATTTCTGATTCGTCATCCAGTATGGTAAATCTATTTTGTGAGGAGAGTCCTTGATCTCTGTGTTTAGACGCAGCTGATGTTACTCCGCCTCGACCTCTATCCCGCGACCTCCTTTCAGAAGACTTCTGAGAGGATGTATTTACTGGCGTTTTGGAGACGCCCTTCTGTTCTGGAGAACGAAGAGGAGAAGGAGCTTTTGTCGACTTTGTACGAGAAGCAGAAGACGAACTAGTAGACGCTTTATTAGACGCAGATGTATTGTGACTATTTAAGACCAATGAATTATCAGGAAGATCCCAGACCGATCCAGTGCCCCAACTATCTGATACAACCGTATCTGACTTACTTGATTTCTTTTTCCATTTTTAGAAGGTGATAACATTGAGCTCTGTAAGGAAGATTGAGTTGACTGAGTACTGGTTTTAGAAGGGTTTGATTTTCTTGGAATAATTAATTTATCGGAAGTTTCTAATTGAACAGGCAGCATTGTAAAGTTTCAGCATCAATTGGCCATGTCATGCGAGTTTGTGTATTCTCATGACTGAATGAGCGGCCAACTTTGCTGGCGTACGATGGTTTGTTCGAAACTAGAGGATCATTCGAAACAGAAGCTATCTGTTTAGCCTCTGGGTAACTGATGTTTCTTTCTGTTTTAATTTTAATAATATTTTTTCTTTAAGATAAACAGGGCAGACCCTAGATGATGAAAATGGGATTCACCACAGTTTACACATTTAGAGGATTCAGAGCTACAGGTTGTTCCCTCGTGTCCTTCGTCAGAACACTTGAAGCATCTCTGCGTACCACGACATTGTTTGGTTCCATGACCAAACTTTTGACAGGTGAAGCATCGTATTGGGTTAGGGATGAATCTGTCAACTCTGATTCCGAAGCAACCTAAAGAAATAGATGAGGAGGAGTTGGAGTTTTAAAGGTCAAAAGATATGTATTTAATTTGGTTATATTTCCATTCTTTTAATTTGAAATCTAACAACATCAGATACACCTTGGTTTGATAATTCATCGCTAATTTCTTCCACGGTAAGATCACCTAGATATTGCCTTCTGTCTCGAATGATTCCTTTGCAACTGTTCAAACTATTGTGAGGAGAGGCAGAAACAGAAAAGTCTGTAATTTTGTCATAGTCAGCAAATTTGTTGATTGACTTTTGTTGGAACATTCAACCAACAAATTCCTGATCTCATTTTTGAAACTTTTAACTGTACCAGCAATGCTTTGAATGTGTTTATGAATTACAAAGGAGATATTTTGAAACTGGTTTTCATCTGTTCCTTTATTACAATAAATCGGGGCCAACTATCATCTTCCTGACAGGGCGCAGAGTCATCACATTTTCTTTTTTTGTTGAAGCTGATTGAGAAGTTTGGTTTTGTTTGCCATATGAAAGGAGAAAGATTCACTATCCTTGCCATCCACCCACCTCGGAGTGCCTACAAGGGCGATGCTGTGTTTCCGTGGCGAGCCGGGGTCAAGCGCTAATGCTGAAAGCGAGCTGCAAGTATAATGCACCTCGTCCCCAAAATTAGCACCCAAGATCCACTGCGGAAAGCACCGGATGTTCCAAGAATAGTATACTCAAGCAGAGCGTATCCATCAAGCGAAAAGAAAGCGTACCACTTGATTGACCCATGAGCCATCGCCTTCTTCAGTTATCCTAAATATAAATAGCTTGATTTAAATACCTGTGTATAAAGTACATTGTGATATGAAAGCTTATTGTTGAGGATTAACTGAAGGGCTCGACATGACCAGCCGATTGATCGGACCGGGTCCATCCGACCTCCCGTTTAGATGATATCGGAGCCAAAGCAGCTTATTGAACCATAGTCTCGTCCGTCCGGGTATTTTCTGACCGTAAGGAGTCTGGCTACAGCTCTCATCCGCCAGGATCTCGTCAACCACCGACACGGGTAGCAACCCACGGCCTACGGGTTGGAATGCCTATTTTATTTAAAACATCGGGCCATTCGTACGATGTTCGGATCACTTTAGTCTGGCCTCTACCCTTCGACCTATCCAGCATGGGTGACCCTATCAGGAGACGATGCTCCAGCTGGCATAGCTCTTAGGGTCACTGAGACACGCAAGCCCCCCGACCACGGCAAGGATAGCGATCCACCGGGGGGCAATTATTCAGAATAAGTGAATGATTAAACGTTACATCTAATACAAATATCTATAAAGAGTTGTCGAATTTATTCTAAAATATAGTCAAATTATCAATAAGTGGCGGAGTGAAGGTCACATCTTATAAAATTATCTAGAAAAAGTGACCGATTTAAGGTCACATCTAAATTGTATAATATAATAAAATTATCAATAAAGAAAGTTGCCAAATTTGAGGTGACATGTAATAAAATTATCTACAAATGTGACCGATTTAAGGTTACATCTAATACAATTATCTAGAAAAAAGTGTCAGATTTAAGGTCACATCTTGTAGAATTATCTAAAAAAAGAGACTAATTATAGGTTACATCTTGTACAATTATCGATAAAAAGTCAATTTTTTGGTAAAATATAATAAAATTAACTATTAGGAATTGACTGATTAAAGGTTACATCTAATAAATTTATGTAGAAAAAGTGACCGATTTGAGGTCACATCTAAATTGTATAATATAGTAAAATTATGAATAATAGGTTGCTAAATTTGAGGTGCCATGTAATAAAATTATCTACAAATGTGACCGATTTGAGGTTACATCTGATACAATTATCTAGAAAAAGTTGTCGATTTTTTGGCAAAATGTGATAAATCAACAATTAGGATGAAAAGTAGTCGAATTGATTATAAAATGATTAATGAAGAAAGTGGTCGATTTCAGGATATATGTAATACAATAGTATAAAAATACTATGTTTTTATTACACAGGAAAAGAAGAAAACAGTGAAGATGGACTGTGTAAGCTGTCTATATTTATTTTGTTGGAATGAGGTTTAATTGTTATAAAATCAAAGTCTGTAAGGATGAAGTAACAACAAAGAATACCTTTGAATAACAAAGAAAACAAAAACCTCACAACTAACTGCAAGTTATGTGAATCGTTAGGAGATAATGTATCACTAAAAGTGCCAGATTGCATTTTTGAGGATTACTAATATGTACATGTCTAATCCGTACATTTCATATTAACTATAGTGTGCAAAGTCGTCAAACTATAGATAATATTTGTAGGTATGCAGATGCCAGATTTGCCGAGCTGTTTGACATGTCTTTTCCGTACATTTCATATTCTTTATAAACTATTGTGTGCCAAGTCCCCGAAGTATATATGCCAATGAGACAACAACCTAGATCATATGTTCAAATAGCAGATATTGTTTATAACAACAGTTCCTCAAATACAAAACCCTTAACTATTTATAGAAAACATTGATTTTTTTACTTTATTTATCTAAATTTTTTTTCTGGCCTTTGAGGACCTATTAGAATTGTTCAAGTATGCTTTTAAATGAATGTAATAATTCTTTCAAATGTCACTGAGAATATTCATAGGTATAACTGAATGCTTTAATTTTGCAGCCAAATATTGAAGATTATGGTATTGATTTTGAAGGACCTAATGCAATAGATGCCCAAAATGTTGAAATAACAGAAACATTGCCTTTTAGATATGTCAGAACCAATTATTGCACAGATCTACAACATCATGAGCAGGGATTCTGAGAATTTTGGAGTCGATAGTTATGTTGAAATTTTAGAATTTGTTCGACAAAACATTGACATGTAGAAGATCAATTTTTGTATGAACTGATGTGGACTTTAAGATTACTGTATCATGTGAATGTGTTTTTATTTAAAAGCAACAACTAGAACACACCGGCGAAAATACTCGTTCTGAAACTGTTAAAACATTTCCAACTGAGTACGTCGTCAACAAAAATGCTTAAATTTTTCACAAATTGGCTTCATCAAGTTGACAAACAAATGACTAAGAAAAAGACATATTGTCATGACAGTGGACAATTGTCCAGCTCATCCTCATGTTCCTGGTTTAAAGTCAGTAAAATAGGTATTTTTACTACTAGTGTAACTCAACCAATGGACCAAGGTGTACTTAGAAATTTGAAACTTCACAATCGTTATTCAAAAGCAAATCACTGCCATAGACACTAAAACTGAATTTGCAATAACCGTCCTTGACGGAATTCGTTTGCTAAATCATACCTGCAGTAATATTACACAAACAACAATAGCCAACTGTTATCACCATGCAGGTTTCCAATCACCCGTCATCACACCCACTGACTATATGGACGACGATGCAGACAGCGCTATTCCATGGATTTACTCTGCAGGATCGGGTTACCAAATTTATTGCCTTTGCTTCAGCAGTAAATATGGGTGCGATAGATGACAAACGGAGAGTCGCAGCTCTATCTCCAAAGGAAATTTCATCAAAAATTAAATTCTTGGGAAAGGGCTATAACTCAACAACGAGAAAAACTAAAATCGTGAAAATTGATCTTGACTTTCATTTAGTCAAAAGAAACAACATATCTTAATTTGAAAAAAATCGTCAAAGCGTTTTCATGGTAATGAACGGACACTGTTTGGCCGGAGAAAACCACCGACCTTCGATAGGAAAACTGACAATCCTAGTCAATTAAGATTGGAGTCGAGTGCACCTGCACGAGCGGGGTTCGAACGCACAACCTCAGTGTTGACTGGCTAGTGATTACAGTAGTAACTACTTAGACCACTCGGCCACCGAGGCCCCTAAGAATTATCGAATAGAAAGCGAAAACAAAGACAATAATGACAATACAATGACAATAAATCTGCCAAATTCTATTAACAATGTTGTAAATGAAAAGAGATATTGTATGGAAATTTGAACTATTTGTGTATGAAAAATGTATTCATCATTGTTACTATTTATACAAATAATTAATGTCTATTCAAAAAGACAGGGGTTATAAAATTTTCTTTCAACAAACTTTCCTGACCAAATGTCCCAAGGCAATATCTTGCGATTGTAAATGGTCCTTTATATATTTTACAGAACAATAAGATAATCAGATACTAAGAACATGTTTTGTGTCATTCTTTACCATGAAGAGGGTGAAAATTCTTGCATTTCATTGGTCGAAGGCACTTTAGGCCTAAAATAAGATTTTATTTGTTTGGCATTGCCGTCCGACCACATAAGAAATTTGCCTCCCGAATATTTTTTTTTTTTGCGTTTCCGTAATATTTTTTTTTTGGTAATAAAAAATCGGAATCATGCCGGAATTTTTAATCGTATCCGCGGAATTTGTTCCGAGCTTACTTATCGTAAAAGCCTTTGCTGTACACTGTATTCAGATCAAACGTTTAAAAAGACATATAATAGAAAAACGTCTGCCAAAGGTAAATATGTAAAAGAAGACACGAGTGGAAAGCAACCCCCTCCACCTTTTGTTGCCATGCCTCAGTTAAGGGAGGTGAACATTTAATGAAATAAGATTTTCAGCTATTCTTTGGACGAAACATGGGAGGAAATTCTGAAAGACCTTTTAGATCACTCATTTTTTTTATTTTTGGTAACGCAGACACTGTTGATGTTTGCCTGACGTCGTGGCTTCATGGGATAGAAGCTTTCCACCCGGACATGACAGAACAAATATCTGTTGCTTTAACTTTTGATAGATCTCTAAAATATGTATATTTTATTATTGAAAAAGTTTGCCCTGAAGCAGAGACCATGAAAGCATCAACTGAAAGTCCAAAACAAAAACGATTCATTCAAGATCAGGATGGCTGAAAGATGTCAATTGTATATTAAAGAAGAACAAGAACACTCCCACGTTATTAATAAACTAGTCCAGCCGTGTAAGATATATTCATAAGGAGTATACACTTTTCTATTTACAACTAATATGCAACACTTTTAATTCACTTACCACGAATCGTCACACTCTTAAATATTTTCAGTATTGGTATAAGTGTCATCATTATATAAACCAGTTCACAGTTTATCATTTCAAATCAATCTTTGTGACCAATCAGTGGTCTTATGTAGCGATGTCCGAGTCTCGGTGAAACATGGCGGATACTCGGTGCCATCTTATGTTACTACCTTGTGTATATTTTTCATTTAATTGCTCGAACTCACTATTCAATTCTTTGCAGATGAAATTATTAATTTACTTTAATATTTCCTTTTTATAAAACTGTTTTCAGATTAAATCTCCAACAAATATTCATTCTATAATCTTTGTTTGATTTTATGTAAAAAGTTCCGGACCGTTGTTGTCATTGGTACAAAGTTGAAAAATGAAAATTTTATCTCCATACAAAAAATTCTTTTTACGCATGCTTTGTTTTACCGCGGTAAATCTGTTACCAAAGGCAGCAACAGTAAACACATGGTTAGTAACAGGTAAGATTGCTAATAAACTCAATTTTAAACAAATATTTTCAAGAGAACGAACATTTACGCATTAAACGGCATGGGAATAACAGGAAGAACATATTATTTTTTATTCACATTTGAAAATTTTTCAACATATTCGTGAAGGCTCAAAATGTCGCAGTTTTGTTGAACTAGGGCCGTTTCAAAATCTCGAGAAAAAAATCAAGAGTTACTTCCCTTAGATTTTTTAATACTTCCGGTTTACTTTACAAATCAATAATTATACAGATTTCTTGTTTTAAGCTGATAGATAGTTTATAATTGCATGCAACAATACATTTGACTGATCCTTTAACAAATAAACTATAACTTACAACTGTTTTAGCCAATACAGTTGAAAAACTGATAAAGATTGGTAATTTGTGATAGACTGTCACCTATTTTCGACCTACTTTATTTTATTTGTATCGATTGCATACTCATATATTCATTATAATGTATGGGCATATTTATAATTTATATGATTGGAACAACAAGAACACTATATGCTGCTTCAACTTATACAAGTTTTAAGTGTTTTCAAAGTTCAAAGACACAACAAATATAATAAACTGTAACTGTTTTAGTAATGTTTTTGAAATTATTTTTACAAAAGACATGAAGGTTACATGAAATACAGCCGGTCAGACAAGCATGCCTCTCTTTAATATTGCGTAAATAATATAAATCATGTTTTTTTTAGAGATTTAGAGAAGATTGTGAAGATCAGCTGACAGTGACACAAGACCCACCTTCATCTCCGTCTGAGTTTTGTGGGTGTGGTGGACCCTACAATCACAGTTGGGCTCCTCGGACAACTGTTTTCCTGACATACATATTTGACATTGAATTGAGTGATAAGTCTCGCAGTTCCTGGGGATACGAGCGTTTCCTCCCAAGCCTGGCAGAGGAAGTCAAAGATCTGGGCATATATTATCAGGTAATCAGAATGAGTTTCTTAATTCATGTGACCTATTATAAGTTTTAGTGACACATCACATCATCTTATCACAAAATATATAAAGGGTGAAGGCTGATGGGTGCTTCTTGGTATATAGTTAAACAAAATGTGCAGTAAAATCACAAAACAGTTTGGTTTCTTTAGACCTGTTTTATTGATGGAGGAAGCAGGAGTACCCCGAAAGAACCACAAACTTTTATGGTATGATTTATGCGAGACCCCTTTTGATAGTTATATACATTTGTATGCATTTGTTACTGTAGGTTAGATCCCTTTCTCCTGTTTTGTTAAAAAAAACAAAAAAGACAATGAACTGTAACTTCAACTTTATTTTGAATAAAACTACTATCGAAAATCAACCAAATTTAGGAAGCAATCAAAACAATACTGAAAATCCACCTTAAAAAGAAGTTATGAGTTATGGAAAAAAAACATTACAAACTTTCAAAATTGTTTTGAAAAATCAATAGAATTTGACAGTGAATTAAGTAATAAGTCTTGCAGCTCCTGGGGATCCGAGCGTTTCCCCCAAAGCCTGGCAGAGGATTGATTGATTGATTGTTGTTTGCTTTACGCCGCATTAGCACAGAAAGGCTATATCGCGGCGAGAGCTAATTCGAATATTATAACAGTTTAAGGTATATTTTTAAAATCAGACAAAAGGTCTTTCAATAAACTAAAATTCTAGACTAAAGCAAATAGATTATTTACAAATAAAAATCAACACTAAGATAATGTGATAAAAATTAAAATCGTTTTAAATATAACAACATTTTTTATATTTTATAATATATTCCAATTTCTTTTAAGAATGAAACAATATTTGTAAATGGAACATTATTAAATAAATCATACATATTATTGACATTGAAATGCTTCTAACGAATATCAGCAAAGTCAATACAATTAATTAAAACATGTTTAATAGTATACTTGCAGTTGCAAGGTACACATTGTGGTTCTTCTTCATTTTTTAAAAGATACTCGTGTGTCACTCTAGTATGACCAATTCGGCATCTGGAAATAACACACTGATCTTTTCTGCACATTAAATTATTAAAAGGTTTACCTAAATTAGGTTTAATTTCATGTAATTTGTTACCATCTCTCTTACTCCATTCATTTTTCAAAATATTAAAACATATTCTCTAATACTAGATTTAAAATCGGTATATGGTATATCACAGTTAGATAAAGTGTCACCCAGGGCATTCTTTGCCTCAAGGTCTACAGCTGTGTTTCCATGGATTCCAACATGACTCGGCACCCATAGAAATATTATTTCTTTAAGAAGAATTTTAAATTCCTCATTACATATAAAATTTTGAGAATTGTTGGGTTTTAATTTTAGTATTTTGTATAGCTTGTAAGCATGAAAGTGAATCAGAACATAAAATAAATTTGGATCTATCTGAAGAAGCAATAAATTTCAAAGCCAAAATTATTGCTTCTGCTTCAGCAGTAAAGATGGATGCAGCAGATGGCAAACGGAGAGTTGCAGCTCTGTCCCTGAAGACAGCAGCAGATGCAACTCTGTCACCATCTTTTGACCCATCAGTATAGACAGTTGAAAAATCTGAATAATTGGCTTTAATTTCAGCATAGTGTTGCTGAATTAAAAAAGGATTTGTTTCATTTTTATTGTGTTTACGGAGATCAAATATCATTTTTGGTTTGGGGAGTTCCCATGGACGACATTTGCAAGTTTCAACTTGAGCAACAGATTTTAAATCAAAAGTAGCTAAATGTGGTTTTAAACGTATACCTAACGGAGGGATTTTATTTTCATGTTTTGCAAAAATATCTTCATAAATTGGATTAAAAACACAGCTGTAGGCAGGATTATCTGAATAGGCTTTTAGTTTGACAGCATATTGAAGTCCAAGCTTCAAACGTCTGTCAAAAAGTGAATGCTCATCAGCCTCTACATACAGACTCTCAACTGGTGAGGTTTTAAAGGCGCCAAGACAGAGACGCAAACCCTGGTGATGCACAGCATCGAGAATCTGTATGTAGGACTTCCGTGCAGAGCCATAATCTAGTTTGGATCTAACTAGAGATCTATATAAATTAAGTAAAATGTTGCGATCAGCACCCCAATCGGTGCTGCCGACAACTTTTAAAATATCTAATGCTTTTAAACATCTTGATTTTAACATTTTGATATGGGGAGAAAGGTTAATTTTTTATCAAAAACTAACCCTAGAAATTTGGTTTCATCAACCATTTTAATTGGGTTTCCATATAAAGTGAGTTCTGGATCAAGATGTAATTTCCTTTTGTTACAGAAATGCATCCCAACCGTTTTAGATGAGGAAAATTTAAAACCATTTTCCGAGGCCCATTTTTCAATTCTTCCAAGACATAATTGTAATTGTCGTTCAATGTTATTCATTTTTTTGCCTCTGTAACATATTAAAAAATCATCAACATACAATGAACCTTCAATATTACTTTTCAAAACTTCAACAAGACTGTTAATTTTAAGACTAAATAATGTCACAGATAAAATACTGCCCTGAGGGACACCCATCTCTTGATCATACAGATCAGACATGGTTGAATTAACTCTAACATTAAATTGTCTGTTAGACAGAAAATCAGAAATAAAATTTGGCATATTGCCTTTCAACCCCATATCAAAAAGATCTTTTAAAATACCATACTTCCATGTAGTGTCATAGGCCTTTTCAAGATCGAAAAAGACCGACACCACATGTTCATTTTTCGCAAAACCATTACGGACAAATGATTCGAATCGGACAAGATGATCAAGAGTACTGCGGCCCTGTCGGAATCCACACTGGATATTTGCTAATAGCCCATTTGATTCCAAGAACCAAACAAGGCGATCATTGACCATCCGTTCGAGTGTTTTACAGACACAACTGGTAAGAGCAATTGGTCGATAATTGATAGGATCCGTGTGATCTTTACTTGGTTTTGGAATAGGCACGACGGTTGCAAGCTTCCAGATTGATGGTAAATCACCAGATTCCCAGATGTTATTCATGAGCTGCAAAAGAGCTTCCAGCGGGGAATCTGGCAAGTGTTTTAAGAGTTGGTAGTGGATATTATCAGGCCCACAAGCTGTATCATGGGCTTTTGACAGAGATGTTTTAAGTTCTTCAAGAGAAAAGAGTTTATTATAATTTTCACCATTTTTTGATTTGAAGTTCAACTTTATTTTTCTTTTGTTTTTAACTTTTAAAATCTTCCCTGTAGTTGTTAGAAGAAGAAGATTTCGCAAAAGTTTCACCAAGCTTGTTGGCAATATCCTTTTCAGATGTTAATAAATCATTGCCATTTTTTAAATGTTTTACTGTGGCTTTAGAATTTTTACCTTTGATCTTTTGTATCATGTTCCATACTTTTGTTATCGGAGTGCGAGAAGTTATCCCCGAGACAAATTTCTTCCAAGACGTTCGTCGTGCTTGCCTACACGTCCGCCGTGCCTTAGCGCGAAAAATACGGAAATTACTCAAGTTTTCCGTCGTTGGTTGTTGATTGAACCGTCTTTCAGATTTTTTACGATCATCTATTGCTTGATCACAAGCGTCATCAAACCATGGTTTGCTGGGATTGATTGATTGATTGATTGGTGTTTGCTTTACGCCGCCTTAGCGCAAAAAGGCTATATCGCGGCGAGAGCTAATTCGAACATTTAACAATTTAAAGTATATCTTTAAAATCGGACAAAAGGTCCTTCAATATACTAAAACTCAAGTCTAAAGCAAAATTGTTTATTTACAAATAAAAACAACACTAAGATAAGGTGATAAAAATTAAAATCATTTTCAATTCATACAGCATTTTTATATTTTATGATATATTCCAACTTCTTTTAAAAATGAAACAATATTTGTAATTGGAACACTATCAAATAAATCATACATATTATTGACATTGAAATGCTTCTTACGAATATCAGCAAAGTCAATACAATTGATTAAAACATGTTTAATAGTATACTTGCAGTTGCAAGGTATACATTGTGGTTCTTCTTCATTTTCAGAAGATATTCATGTGTTATTCTAGTATGACCAATACGGCATCTAGAAATAACACACTGATCTTCTGCACATAAAAGTATTAACAGGTTTACCTAATTTAGGTTTAATTTCATGTAATTTATTATCAACCTTTTACTCTATTCATTTTCCAATATATTAAAACATATTCTCTAATATTAGATCTAAAATCGGTATAAGGTATATCACAGTTGGATAAGGGATCATCCAGGTCATTTTTGCTTCTTCGTCTACAACCGTGTTTCCATGGATTCCAACATGACTCGGAACCCATAGAAAAATTATTTCTTTATGAAGAATTTTTAAATTCCTCATTACATATAAAATCTTGAGAATTATCGGGTTTTTAATTTTAGTATGTTGTATAGCTTGTAAGCATGAAAGTGAATCAGAACATATTATAAATTTAGATTTGTCTGAAGTAGCAATAAATTTTAAAGCTAAAATTATTGCCTTTGCTTCAGCAGTAAATATGGATGCGGCAGATGACAAACGGAGAGTCGCAGCTCTGCCTCCAAAGACAGCAGCAGATGCAACTCGGTTACCATCCTTCGATCCATCTGTATAAACAGTTGAAAAATCTGAATAATTTGACTTAATTTCAGCAAAATGTTGTTGAATTATAAGAGGGTTTGTTTCGGTTTTTGTATTTACGGAGGTCAAATATCATTTTCGGTTTTGGAAGTTCCCATGGAGGGCATTTGCAAGTTTCAACTTGTGCAACAGATTTTAAATCAAATGTGGTTAAGTGTGGTTTTAAACGGATGCCTAATGGAGGAATTTTATTTTCATGTATTGCATATATATCTTCATAAATTGGATTAAAAACACAGTTGTAGGCAGGATTTTCTGGATATGCTTTAAGCTTGACAGCGTATTGAAGTCCAAGCTTCAAACGTCTGTTGGAGAGTGAGTGCTCGTCAGCCTCTACATACAGACTCTCAACGGGTGAGGTTTAAAGGCACCAAGACATAAACGCAAACCCTGGTGATGCACAGCATCGAGAATCTGTATGTAGGACTTCCTTGCAGAGCCATACACTATTGAACCATAATCTAGTTTAGATCTAACTATAGATCTGTATAAACTAAGTAAAATGTTGCGATCAGCACCCCAGTCAGTGCTGCCAACAACCTTTAAAATATCTAATGCTTTTAAGCATCTCGATTTTAACATTTTGATATGGGGTAGAAAGGTTAACTTTTTATGAAAAACTAGCCCAAGAAATTTGGTTTCATCAACCATTTTAATTGGGTTTCCGTACAAAGTGAGTTCTGGATCAAGATGCAGTTTCCTTTTGTTACAAAATGCATCCCAACCGTTTTGAAGTAGAAAATTTAAAACCATTTTCCGAAGCCCATTTTCAATTCTTCCAAGACATAATTGTAATTGTCTTTCAATGTTATTCATATTTTGCCTCTGTAACAGATTAAAAATCATCAACATACAATGAACCTTCAATATTACTTTTCAAAACTTCAACAAGGCTATTAATTTTAAGACTAAATAATGTAACAGATAAAATACTCCCTGAGGACACCCATCTCTTGATCATACAGATCAGACATGGTTGAATTTACTCTAACATTAAATTGTCTGTTAGACAGAAAATTTGAAATAAAATTTGGCATATTGCCTTTCAACCCCATATCAAAAGATCTTTTAAAATACCATACTTCCATGTGGTGTCATACGCCTTTTCAAGATCGAAAAAGACTGACACCACGTGTTCATTTTTCGCAAAACCATTACGGATAAATGACTCGAATCGAACTAGATGATCAAGAGTACTGCGGCCTTGTCGGAATCCACACTGGATATTGGCTAAAAGCCCATTTGATTCCAGGAACCAAAGAAGGCGATCATTGACCATCCGTTCTAATGTTTTACAGACACAACTGGTAAGAGCAATTGGTCGATAGTTAATAGGATCCGTGTGATCTTTACTTGGTTTTGGAATAGGCACGACGGTTGCAAGCTTCCAGATTGATGGTAAGTCACCAGATTCCCAGATGTTATTCATGAGTTGCAAAAGAGCTTCAAGCGAGGAATCTGGCAAGTGTTTCAAAAGTTGGTAGTGAATATTATCAGGTCCACAAGCTGTATCATGGGCCTTGGACAGAGATGTCTTAAGTTCTTCCAGAGAAAAGAGTTTATTATAATTTTCACCATTTTTCGATTTAAAATTCAACTTTATTTTTTCTTTTTGCTTCTTAACTTTTTTAAAATCTTCCCTGTAGTTGTTAGAAGAAGAAGATTTCGCAAAAGTTTCACCAAGCTTATTGGCAATATCTTTTTCAGATGTTAATAAATCAGTGCCATGTTTCAAATGTTTTACCGTGGCTCTAGAATTTTTACCTTTAATCTTTTGTATCATGTTCCATACTTTTGTCATCGGAGTGCGAGATGTTATTCCCGAGATAAATTTTTTCCAAGACGTTCGTCGTGCTTGCCTGCAAGTCCGTCGTGCCTTAGCGCGAAAAATACGAAATTACTTAAATTTTCCGACGTAGGATGTTGATAAAATCGTCTTTCAGATTGTTTACGGTCATCTATGGCTTGATCACAGGCATCATCAAACCATGGTTTGCTGGGATGTTTTGGATTTGCCGAGGTCTTAGGAATTGTTCTGTCAGCAATTGATGTTAAAACTGTATTAAAAGTTAAAATTGGATCTTCTACAGTCTCAAACATCTTTGATTGAAGTTCCGCTCGACAGAGATTCTCAAACAAGGGCCAGTCCGCCTTGTCCAGTTTCCAACGTGGAACTCTCTGTTGAGCAGAAGTGAAAAGATGTTCAAGTATTATTGGGAAGTGATCACTTCCACAAAGATCATCATGGACACGCCATGAATAATCCAGAAGAAGAGACGGGTCGCAAATAGTGATATCAATAGCAGAATAAGACCCGTTTCCAGGGTGAAGATAAGTATTAGATCCATCATTGAAAATGCATAACCCTTCTTGAGAGACAAAGTCTTCAATGATCTTACCTTTGTCATTATGAGACTTGCTTCCCACAAGGGATTGTGGGCATTAAAGTCTCCATAAGTATAAAGGTGAAGGTAACTGATCAGTAAGGTTTTGAGTTTAGCTTTATCTATATTTGAATTAGGTGGAATATATATAGAACATAATGTAATTGTTTTATCTAATGATAAACGAATTGCAACTGCCTGCAGATCTGTGGTGAGTTGGACTGTGCTATGAATGACGTTGTCCTTCACAAAATGGTTGATCCGCCTGCAGCACGTTCGTCTTCCTTAGAAAATGTGCTATAAATGTTGTATCCTTTTAAAGATACATTATCCTTTTCTTTTAAATGAGTTTCTTGAAGACAAAATGCAATAGGTATAAAAGTCTGAACTAGAAGCGTTAACTCAAGAAGATTAATTTTAAGACCTCGGCAATTCCATTGAATGATATCTGTCATGGTTTTGAATAACAGGACGAATGCTATCGAGTTTGCCAGCATTTTACTTCGATCACCCTGAGATTGTGATCTTTCGGGTGGCACAACACTTTCGCAGTCCATTTCTGATTCGTCATCCAGTATGGTAAATCTATTTTGTGAGGAGAGTCCTTGATCTCTGTGTTTAGACGCAGCTGATGTTACTCCGCCTCGACCTCTACCCCGCGACCTCCTTTCAGAAGACTTCTGAGAGGATGCATTTGCTGGCGTTTTGGAGACGCCCTTCTGTTCTGGAGAACGAAGAGGAGAAGGAGCTTTGTCGACTTTGTTCGAGCAGCAGAAGACGAACTAGTAGACGCTTTATTAGACGCAGATGTAGTGTGACTATTTAAGACCAATGAATTATCGGGAAGATCCCAGACCGATCCAGTGCCCCAACTGTCTGATACAACCGCATCTGACTTACTTGATTTTTTTTCCATTTTAGAAGGTGATGACATTGAGCTCTGCAAGGAAGATTGAGTTGACTGATTACTGGTTTTAGAAGGGTTTGATTTTCTTGGAATAATTAATTTATCGGAAGTTTCTAACTGAACAGGCAGCATTGTAAAGTTTCAGCATCAATTGGCCATGTCATGCGAGTTTGTGTATTCTCATGACTGAATGAGCGGCCAACTTTGCTGGCGTACGATGGTTTGTTCGAAACTAGAGGATCATTCGAAACAGAAGCTATCTGTTTAGCCTCTGGGTAACTGATGTTTCTTTCTGTTTTAATTTTAATAATATTTTTTCTTTAAGATAAACAGGGCAGACCCTAGATGATGAAAATGGGATTCACCACAGTTTACACATTTAGAGGATTCAGAGCTACAGGTTGTTCCCTCGTGTCCTTCGTCAGAACACTTGAAGCATCTCTGCGTACCACGACATTGTTTGGTTCCATGACCAAACTTTTGACAGGTGAAGCATCGTATTGGGTTAGGGATGAATCTGTCAACTCTGATTCCGAAGCAACCTAAAGAAATAGATGAGGAGGAGTTGGAGTTTTAAAGGTTAAAAGATATGTATTTAATTTGGTTATATTTCCATTCTTTTAATTTGAAATCTAACAACATCAGATACACCTTGGTTTGATAATTCATCACTAATTTCTTCCACGGTAAGATCACCTAGATATTGACTTCTGTCTCGAATGATTCCTTTGCAACTGTTCAAACTATTGTGAGGAGAGGCAGAAACAGAAAAGTCTGTAATTTTGTCATAGTCAGCAAATTTGTTGATTGACTTTTGTTGGAACATTCAACCAACAAATTCCCTGATCTCATTTTGAAACTTTTTAACTGTACCAGCAATGCTTTGAATTTGTTTATGAATTACAAAGGAGATATTTTTGAAACTGGTTTTCATCTGTTCCTTTTATTACAATAAATCAGGGCCAACTATCATCTTCCTGACAGGGCGCAGAGTCATCACATTTTTTTTTTGTAGAAGCTGATTGAGAAGTTTGGTTTTGTTTGCCATATGAAAGGAGAAAGATTCACTATCCTTGTCATCCACCCACCTCGGAGTGCCTACAAGGGCGATGCTGTGTTTCCGTGGCGAGCCGGGGTCAAGCGCTAATGCTGAAAGCGAGCTGCAAGTATAATGCACCTCGTCCCCAAAATTAGCACCCAAGATCCACTGCGGAAAGCACCGGATGTTCCAAGAATAGTATACTCAAGCAGAGCGTATCCATCAAGCGAAATAGAAAGCGTACCACTTGATTGACCCATGTGGTTTGCTGGGATGTTTTGGATTTGCCGAGGTCTTAGGAATAGTTCTGTCAGCAATTGACGTTAAAACTATGTTAAAAGTTAAAATTGGATCTTGTACAATCTCAAACATCTTTGACTGAAGTTCCGCTTTACAGAGATTCTCAAACAAGGGCCAGTCCGCCTTGTCAAGTTTCCAACGTGGTACTCTCTGTTGGGCAGAAGTAAAAAGATGTTCAAGTACTATTGGAAAGTGATCACTTCCACATAGATCATCATGAACACGCCATGAATAATCCAGAAGAAGAGAGGGATCGCAGATAGTGATACCAATAGCAGAATAAGACCCGTTTCCAGGATGAAGATAAGTATAAGATCCATCATTAAAAATGCATAATCCTTCTTGAGAGACAAAGTCCTCAATGATCTTACCTTTGGCGTTATGAGACTTGCTTCCCCACAAGGGATTGTGGGCATTGAAGTCGCCCATAAGTATAAATGGTGAGGGTAATTCATCAGTGAGGTTTTTGAGTTTAACTTTATCTATAATTGAATTGGGTGGAATATATATAGAACATAATGTAATTGTTTTATCTAATGATAAACGAATTGCAACTGCCTGCAGATCCGTGGTGAGTTGGACTGTGCTATGAATGACGTTGTCCTTCACAAAATGGATGATCCGCCTGCAGCACGTTCATCTACCTTAGAAAATGTGCTATGCATGTTGTATCCTTTTAAAGATACATTGTCACTTTCTTTTAGATGAGTTTCTTGAAGACAAAATGCAATAGGTAAATAAGACTGAACTAGAAGCGTTAACTCGAGAAGGTTTATTTTAAGACCTCGGCAATTCCATTGGATGATATTAGTCATGATTTGTTAATAGACAGGCGAATGCTATCGAGTTTGCCAGAATTCTTATTTCGCTCACCCTGAGATTGTGATCTTTCGGGTGGCGCAACACTTTCGATTTCCATTTCCGATTCGTCGTTAAGTGTTGAAAATCTGTTGTGTGAGGAGAGTCGTCGATCTCCAGGACCACACGCAGCTGGTTTTACTCCGCCTCGACCCTACCCGCGACCTCGAATCAGAAGACTTCTGAGAGGATGTATTTGCTGGCTTCTTTGGGACATCCGTCTGTTTTGGAGAACGAAGAGGAGACGGGGCTTTAGTAGACTTTGTACTGGATGCAGAAGATAAACTAGTTTTATTTGATGCAGATGAAGGAGGACTATTGGAGATGGAAGAATCATCTATGTCACTGGGAAGATCCCAGACAGATTCACCGCCCCAACTGTCTGATTGAACTGTATTTTTTTTATGTGATTTCTTTTTTTCATTTTTTTCCGATGATGACATTGAGCTCTGTAAGGAAGATTGTGTTGACTGAGTACTGGTTTTAGAAGGTGTTGGTTTTCTTGGAATTAATATTTTATCGTTAGGTTCTGTTTCAACAGGCAGCATTGTAAATGTCTCAGCATCAATTGGCCAGGTCATGCGAGTTTGTGTATGCTCGTGACTGAATGAGCGGACAACTTTGCTGGCGTACGATGGTCTGTTCGAAACAAGGAGATCACTCGAAACAGAAGCTATCTGTTTAGCTTCTGGGTAACTGATGTTTCTTTCTGTTTTAATTTTGATAATATTTTTTCTTTAACGTAAACAGGACAGTCCTAGATGATGAAAATGGGACTCACCACAGTTTACGCATTTAGAAGATTCAGAGCTACAGGTTGTTCCTCGTGTCCTTCGTCAGAACACTTGAAGCATTTCTGCGTACCACGACATTGTTTGGTTCCATGACCAAACTTTTGACAAGTGAAGCATCGAATTGGGTTAGGGATAAACCTGTCAACTCTGATTCCGAAGCAACCTAAAGTAATCGATGAAGGAGGAGTTGGAGTTCTAAAGGTCAATAGATATGTATTTAATTTGGTTATAGTTCCATTCTTTTTTATTTGAAATCTAACAACATCAGTTACACCTTGGCTGGAAAGTTCCTCACAGATGTCTTCCACGGTAAGGTCACCAAGGTATTGACTTCTGTCTCGAATGATCCCCTTACAGCTGTTCAAACTGTTGTGAGGAGAGGCAGAAACAGAAAAGTTTGTAATTGTTTTCATTGTGAGCTAATTTGTTGATTGAGTTTTGTTGGAACATTCAACCAACAAATTCCCTGATCTCATTTTTGAAACTTTTTTAACAGTACCAGCAACGCTTTGTATTTGTTTGTGAATCACAAAGGAGATATTTTGAAATTGGTTTTCATCTGTACCTTTTATTACAATAAATCTGGGCCAACTGTCATCTTCCCGACAGGGCACTGTATCATCACATTTTCTTTTTTTATGTATTAAAGCTGATTTAGAGGGTTGGTTTTGATGTGCCATAAGAAAAGAGAAAGTTCACCATTCTTGTCATCCACCGATCTCGGAGTGCCTACAAGGGCGATGCTGTGTTTCCGTGGCGAGCCGGGATCAAGTGCTAATGCTGAAAAAGAGCTCCAAGTATAATGTAGCTCTTCCCCAAAATTAGCACCCAAGATCCACTGCGGAAAGCACCAGATGTTCCAAGAATAGTATACTCAAGCAGAGCGTATCCATCAAGCGAAATAGAAAGCGTACCACTTGATTGACCCATGAGCCATCGCCTTCGTCAGTTATCTGAAATATAAATAGCTTAATTTAAATACATGTGTATGTGACAATTGTTACAAGAAAGCTTATTGTTGAGGATTAACTGAAGGGCTCGGCATGACCAGCCGATTGATCGGACCGGGTCCATCCGACCTCCCGTTTAGATGATATCAGAGCCAAAGCAGCTTATTGAACTGTAGTCTCGTCCGTCCGGGTATTTTCTGACCGTAAGGAGTCTGGCTACAGCCCTCATCCACAAGGATCTCGTCAACCACCGACACGGGTAGCAACCCACGGCTAACGGGTTGGAGAGCCTATTTTATTTAAAACATCGGGCAACTCGTACGATGTTCGGACCACTTTAGTCTGGCCTCTACCCTTCGACCTGTCCAGCATGGGTAACCCTACCAGGATACGAAGCTCCAGCTGGCATAGCTCTCAGGGTCACTGAGACACGCAAGCCCCCCGACCACGGCAAGGATAGCGATCCACCAGGGGGCCTGGCAGAGGAAGTCAAAGATCTGGGCATATATTATCAGGTAATCAGAATAAGTTTCTCAATTCATGTGAACTATTTTAAGTTTTAGATTGATTGATTGTTGGTTGCTTAACGTCCAGTGGCAAATATTTCATCCATGTTCAGGACGAGAACAGGTTAACAATAAATACAACAGGTAAGTCTTGTAATAGAGGCCATCCGGGATGAAGGTAGGGGAAAATTGGACTGCCACTGGAAAATGAGTGTATTTTGGATAGGGACAGAAATTTTGCCTTCCATCAGGCCACCTACGGACCCCTCAAAGAGTTGTTTCAAGGGTTCTTAACGTGCACTCTCTTTACACGAGGCATCGGATTTAACGTCCCCATTCTGACCGGACGTGGCTGCAAACTTGTACATCCCGCACAGCCAAACGGACGGCCCACTTTGACAAATGTTTTACTGCCGGTCGGAAGAAGACCAAGTGACCATACTTCTATTCCCCAGTCACCCTTGGAGGGTATAAGTTTTAGTGACACATCACATCAAATCATCTTAACACAAAATCTATAAAGGGTGAAGGCTGGTAGAGGCAGTTATTTGATTACATTTTTAAAAGGTTTGGAATATAAGATAGATGGTTTGTTCTTAAAAATTACCTTCAGTTACGCATTGCACGTCCCCAAAAAAAATAAAGAAAAAAGATTGCAAGAAATAATGATATATTTTTTTTTGGAGAATATAACACAAGCTGATACTGGTAATGGTATACAGTGGCACAGCTCCAGGGAATCTGAGCAGACAGATAAGATGAAGGCTTTGGACAAGATGAAATAAAATAAACTTCATCCTTTTTTTAAATCACTTGTACATCAAATTGAAATCCAGAGTTTGTTTCCAACAACGACCTCTAGTCTGTATTAATTCTATGAATCTGTTATTTTCATTTACAAAACGTACAGTGTAGTGAGCTGACCTTGAACTTAATGACACACTCTAAATCATCAGATTCCTCAGTATCTGTACATGAAGCAACAACATTTGTTGTGTGTGTACAAAGCAAAAAGTATATACCAGTCTTAGCATATGTTATTGGTCCTTAACTGTTAAATATATTATTTTTATGATCTATCAGCTTCTAAAAAAAGACCTGGACAAATGCAAAAATGGAAGTTTTACAGTCACTCGTAAAGAAAGCTAACAAAGATGGAAACCCTCGCATTAAAAACGACATAATGAAAAAAATTAACTTAAAATCCGTAATGACCAAGATGTACATCTAAATCAAACCATGCAGTCTTTCTAATTTCCTTCCATGAAAAATAACCAGCCAATGGTCAGTTATAGACGATAATGATAGATCCGTGTAAAAACTATATCTCTGTCATTATTTACTGGACACTAAATGTGAAAACACTGCACTTCATTTCAACAACCTTTACATTACAGTGTATTTAAAGATTTCATTTACCAGTAAGAAAATTTTCGAAATTTATAAATTGTGGGCGGGATTGTTATATTTATCTTTCTAATACTGGTTAATGAAATCAAATGAAATCATAATACAGTGTGTACTGGTTGGTCATTATCGCGTATGATACGATTTTGACACGCCTACAAAGCTAATGAATATTCATTACTTTATAGAAAACGTTTAAAAGCAACCCCATCAAGTAAAGACTCAACAATACTAGTATAAGGTATAGTCATCTTTTCTCCTATTTTTGAGCAAAAGGAGTAAGTTCGGTAAGTGCCAAATTTGGCCCCCTTATAAAGTTCAAGGTTTCAGGATAAAACGTGTTTTATGTTGATAAAAAGACATGCGAGAAAGTTAAATAGAACTTTTTTTGCCAAAGCTTTATTTTCAAGCACTGATTTTTACATCCTAAATAGGTTAAAAATAAAGATTTTTGCGATATTGGACAAAATCGTCCGGATTTCAACCAAATTAAGACCTAGAAAATATAGAGCGCAGGCATCGACAAACAAAATATTCAAGTCAGATATGAAACATATCATAACAAACATTAGACTAACATATTTATGTTGTCGACGCATGCGCTCTATGTTTCCTCTCCAAAAAGTCAATGTAAATTATCCCGTTTTCATCGAATTTTCGCGGAAAATCAAAATGAGTGCTATTTGTGACGTCATGAATAGAACGCAAAAACATAAAATTGGTCAACTTTTTACAAATTGTGACTAGTATGGAAAGTTGTCTCATTGGCACCCATACCTCATCTTTATATCTAGGCAATTGAAAGAGCATTTGCTGTGTTAAAAAGGACGTTGTCTTTGTCTGTAATACGTTTGCATAAGAACTATTCAGTGTATTTGTCAAATAATGTCAGCCTGTTGTGTTCTCCACAATATCTGCCTATTAGGGATTTGATTTGCTTGTTACATATAACAACTGAAATCCAATAAATTGTTGTATTAAATATAATTCCAGAATCTTATAATGCCCTGGATGTTGTGAACAATAAGGTGTTAATGACCTCCCTGGAAGAGAAGGAAAGTGAACCAAGCGAAGAGTTCTCAAAAGTGGGAAATATAAGATAAAATTGGACGTCGTTTCTTCTCGGATTCTGGTGGACAATATGTAGGAGACAACTTTCCAGTAAATGAAGACAATAGAGAAGGGACCTTAAGGATGTTCGCTCCTCTTGTTTTAGGATTTTTGCCAGATATTCGGAATCCTCTGGTTTTATCCATGTAGTGCCATTAAAAAAAATTTGCCCATTAACCCCTACTTTTCTTTCCAGAATTTGATAACATATAGTTTAAAATGTTATCTTTGAAAATCTTATAAAATCTTTGTTATTTTTTCATCGTTTTTGAAAGAAAAAAAGTGTCAATGTTAAATGAATGGAAAATCTAGAGAGAATTATTTCCCGCCAAATTTTCAATGGCTTATATCTCGAAAACAAGCACACGGCCCCTTCATTTTTTTTCTGCTTTTTTAGTTTCTTTATTTATATGCTATCAATTTATAACAGTCTTTTAAAAAACTTGTTATTTTGAAACAGAGTAGCCAACATCCTTAAAGAGAAATAATCTTACCATCAGAGTTAAACAGAGTCAACGTCTAATAAATGACGATAAATCCATGATTAAAATAGCAAAACGTGTGCCAGTTTAATGCTACTAATGCAATGACGTCTCCCATGTTTGATGTAGCAGACAAGGAATCCTTTAAAGAGTTTAGATTGTATTGCCGTTCATTTCCCATAACAGTCGTATATTATTCTAACATTCCTATGACATACCGGTATTTTATGATTCCTCCGTCCCTGACCA
Organism: Mytilus coruscus; assembly: GCA_017311375.1. Lineage (NCBI taxonomy): Eukaryota > Metazoa > Mollusca > Bivalvia > Mytilida > Mytilidae > Mytilus > Mytilus coruscus. The sequence goes on along the minus strand of CM029607.1, from coordinate 3,317,684 downwards.
AGGAAAAAAACATTTCTGTCATGAGAGGTGTATTGACAAGGGCAGGTGACCCGCCCCCTCTTATCTGGGACTTTCTTTTTAAAAAATTCTTGTTTCGCCACTGGTCACGATTGAGATATTACCCATAACTATTTAAAACATATGAGAATGGTTGATAGGGGATTGATAAAGAAGCAAAAAGAGCAAAAAAATATAGGTCCGTTTGTTTGTTTTGGAGATACAAGTCAGTGAGTTTTTTTCACGTTTTATTCGAAGTTCTGTCTTACAATGAGTGGCATAACTGGGGAGTTATTAACATTACTCAAAAAAGTTTTTTTTTCTTCTCTATTTGATATTTTTAATGATTGGGAAATGGAAAAACTTAACTTAAAATCCTGAAAACACATTCTGGGTGTTACGTAACTCTGTACAAACATAGCAGTCCTTTCAGAACTTGGGAGATACCCAATTATATTTAGATAATACAAATATTTTAGTACTGGTATAGACTTGAGCACTATTCATCAGAGCCTATAATAAATATAAATCTAGCAATAACCAGTCAAATAACTCGTGGTATTCTAATATACTGTTTTGCAGTGAAAAACTGGACAACTGTTTTACAGTGAAATACTGGACAACTGTTTTACAGTGAAATACTGGACAACTGTTTTACAGTGAAATACTGGACAACTGTTTTACAGTGAAATACTGGGTAACTGTTTTACAGTGAAAAACTGGATAACTGTTTTACAGTGAAATACAGTGAAAAACTGGATATAAACCTATCTTTCTGCAAAAACTTAGTAAAAACAAATCTATATTGTATTTGAAAAACGTCTATAGAAGAACTTTCTTAAGACATGCATGGCTAGACATAAGAAATAGTTATTTAAAAGATTGATTGTTGGTTGCTTAACGTCCACTGGCAAATATTTCATGCATATTCAGGACGAGAACAAATTAACAATAAATACAATAGGTAGGTTCTGTAATAGAGGCGTCTGGGATTGAGGTCGGAGAAATTTAGACTGCCACGGGAAATGAGGGTATATTGGATAGGGACAGAAATTTAGCCTTGCAACAGGTCACCTACGGACCCCTCAAAGAGTTGTTGCAAGGGTTCTTAACGTGCAAAGAGCGTGGCACTCTCTTTACACGAGGCATCGGATTTAACGTCCCTATTCTGACCGGACGTGGCCGGATGTGTCCGATGACCACGCCCACCAGTCAAGATGGCCGACATGGCTAAAATAGTACATAGGGGTAAAATGCAGTTTTTGGCTTATATCTCTGAAACTAAAGCATTTAGAGCAAATATGACATGGGGGTAAAAATGTTCATCAGGTTAAGATCTATCTACCCTGAAATTTTCAGATGAATCAGACAACCCGTTGTTGGGTTGCTGCCCCTGAATAAGTAATTTTAAGGAAATTTTGCAGTTTTTGGTTATTATCTTGAATATTATTATAGATAGAGATAAACTGTAAACAGGAATAATGTTCAGCAAGGTAAGTTCTACAAATAAGTCAACATGACCAAAATGGTCAGTTGACCCCTTAAGGAGTTATTGCCCTTTATAGTCAATTTATAACGATTTCTCGTAAATTTTTGTAATCTTTTACAAAAATCTTCTCTTCTGAAACTACTCAGCCAAATTTAACCAAACTTGGCCACAATCATCACTAGGGTATCTAGTTTAAAAAATGTGTCCGATGACCCCGCCCACCAGTCAAGATGGCCGACATGGCTAAAATAGTACATAGGGGTAAAATGCAGTTTTTGGCTTATATCTCTGAAACTAAATCATTTAGAGCCAGTTTGACATGGGGGAGGGGAGGGGGTAAAATGTTCATCAGGTTAAGATCTATCTGTTCTGAAATTTTCAGACGAATCAGACAAGCCGTTGTTGGGTTGCTGCCCCTGAATTAGTAATTTTTAAGGAAATTTTGCAGTTTTGTAATTATCTTGAATATTATTATAGATAGAGATAAACTGTAAACAGGAATAATGTTCAGCAAAATAAGACCTACAAATAAGTCAACATGACCAATGTAGTCAATTGACCCCATAAGGAGTTATTGCCAATTAAAATCAAATTTAACAATTATTCGTGAATTTTTGTAATTTTTTACAAAAATCTTCTCTCCTGAAACAACTGAGACAAATTTAACCAAACTTGGCCACAATCATCACTAGGGTATCTAGTTTAAAAAATGTGTCGGATGACCCTGCCTGCCAACCAACATGTCAGACATGGCTAAAAATAGGGAAAATGCAGTTTTTGACTTATATCTCTGAAACTAAAGCAAATGTATAACGGTTGCATTATTTCATGCATCAATTGTAAAAATATATCAGGTGAGCGACACAGGCTCCTTGGAGCCTCTAGTTGTAACCGGAAATACAGTTATCGATGCAGTAAAGTACATTCAATCAAGTAACCAGACTAAAATGCCAATTGAACTGAACAAATTATCTATTGAAATCCTAGTCCTTTTAACAATGCACCGAAGAGAGAACATGTCTAGGATGACAAAATTGTACAATATCATAAAATCCGTAGAATGTCCGCAGTGTTTGTTTGTAGTGCCATTACATCCAAATCCTCATGCTGCTAGGCCTGCAATAGACATTTGCAATGTAGATAAGAGATTTCTGTGTACTGCTCCTTTATCTTATGAAGAACTCCGCTGGGTCTTAAACAATTCAAAATTCTTGTTAACTGGTTCTGGCGGACTGCAAGAAGAAGCAACATGGTACAATTTACCAACATTGGTTCAAAGAAACAACACCGAACGAGTAGAATGTCTCATAGAAGGTTTGTCGACACTAGTAAACGAAGAAAGTTTATCTACTGAAATGAACAGTTTAATTTCAAAAACGAATCACAAAAACAAAACAAAAAAGTATCCCTATGGAGATGGAAATGCTTCCAGAAAAAGTGTTAATACACTTACTGCAACCGATCTGTCTATACACAGCATAATTAAAAGGCCTATTGATTTCACACCACCATCAAATCATTATATTGCCGTTGTTCTTCAAGTCTTCAAACGCCAAAGTTTAGACCAGCAGTTACGTGATGCAGTGTCACAAACACTACAGCCTTCTACAATTGTAGTGCTACAAAATGGATTCCATGTCAATGTAGCAGAACCAATTCAAGCTTTCCGTAAACAAAATCCTAAAATAGGAATACAGCATATTGCATCAAGTAAGAACTTGCGTTTCCATGGCAGATTTCACATAGCATATATGTTAAAGGAGGATTATGTTTCTGTGTGGGACGATATGAAAATAGGAAAAGAATGGTTACAATATTGTGTAGATCTTTCTAAAACATATTACAATGCTGTTATTGGTGCTAACGGAAGATCATTCAAAAAGTACCCCTGGAGAGTAAAACCATGGTACAGGAAGATAGATTAGGATTTAATTATTTCGTTGGTCATACCCCCTCAAGGGTGACTGGGGAATAGAAGTATGGTCACCATTGGTCTTCCTCCGACCGGCAGTAAAACCCTTGCTAAAGTGGGGCGTCCGTTTGGCTGTGCGGGATGTACAAATTTGCAGCCACGTCCGGTCAGAATGGGGACGTTAAATCCGATGCCTCGTGTAAAGAGAGTGCCACGCTCTTTGCACGTTAAGAACCCTTGCAACAACTCTTTGAGGGGTCCGTAGGTGACCTGTTGCAAGGCTAAATTTCTGTCCCTATCCAATATAGCCTCATTTCCCGTGGCAGTCTAAATTTCTCCGACCTTAATCCCGGACACCCATATTACGGAACCTACCTACTGTATTTATTGTTAATTTGTTCTTGTCCTGAATATGCATGAAATATTTGCCACTGGACGTTAAGCAACCAACAATCAATCAATCAATCAATCGTTGGTCATACCTGGACCTTACCTCGCGTGTTTCTGAAGGCATACGTGACGACACCGTTTACACTTTACACTGGTGAAGATGTTCAGCTAGCCTACGCAATGCAACAAATTGGTATCAAGTGTTTCCGACCGCAGCAGAGCGGACAGAAGTTTGCCAGAGATTCATCGAACAGTAGGGATAAAAACGCCTCGTTTAGAAATAACCAAACACCTACAGTTTTATTATTTTGCACACTTTTAAAGCATAATTTCAGACAAATAAACTGCATTAACTGTAATGATGCTCGTGTTGTCGATGAATGTATTAGACAAAATTATTTACGTGCTCAGGCTGTAGAAAAAGCGGCGATCGAAAAAGACAAAACGGATAATATCCATGCTTGGCCATAATTACATGGTAATTTAATTCAACTTATTTCTGAAATCAACATATTTGACAATGTTAGAATGTGCCAGTGACTTTAGGACATATATGTCAAATACAAAATAGAGTGACAATAATTCATCCAGTGCATTGATCAATGCACCTTATCGAGCAGAATAATTTCAGTAAACTCGTAGTAATAAATAGTCTCATTAAGTGAACATGTAATGAAACTACTCATTTCCTCTATCAATAATCATCTATAGGAACATGTTTGTATTTATTAGATAGCTCTTTATGTTCCAATTATCGTAACCACAATTCAGTCCGCCTTTCCTCAAAGCTGACTTCACTGAATTAGACTTATCACCGAATTTGTACTGACATGAACGACACGACGGGTTCCACATGTGCAACAGGATCTTCGCAACTGAGATCATCCCTTGTTTTTGATTTTGTTCGTGTTACTAAGTGTTTAATATTTTTATGTTGTGTTTTGTATACGGTTGGATTTTTGGGGTTTTTTTGTTGTTTTCTTTTTTTTTATTGCAATGGTGTTGTTAATTTGTCATCGACTCATGAGTTTGAATATCCATTTGGTATTTTTCCCCGTCTCTTTTGGCATCATAAACTTCATTTTCCTTGTTAATGAGTCGTTTTCATATCTAATTTTACTTGTTTCGAGATATTGAGACATAAGTGTAGAGACGTCAACTACCGCTAAGGGAAAATAACGGGAGATAATAAAACTGTCCAAATTTTCGACCATAATCTTTAACGCGTAACAGGTCAAAGCGTCGCTTAGGAAGGAGTGTATGCATGATGAACACATAGTTGATTATTAAGCTATACATCAGGATATTTTTGGTGCAAAATGTAGAAGAGAAGTATATAGGAAACACCAAAAATACTAGTCGTAGTCTCATCACATCACAATCCATTCTACATCACAGTCACGTCTCAGTCATTACAGCTGAACGGACGTGCTGGGTCAGCTCTCTTTACCCGCTATCTTCGATGAGGGTTTACTGTTGGATGGATCAACGACTTACTACTTTAGATGACAGAAACCAATCCAACGCTGTACAGTAAACGTTTGTTTTGTGCGTAAATTCCGCGTCAACATGCACTCCAAAACCCATTGTGGATGGGGAGTGTTATGCCGACTGACGTCCGAGGCTGTATCCTAGGTGTTAGATGATTGACCTTCATTTCACTGTCTCACGACTTTGGTCCTGATAATGCTTCCTGTCATCTTTAATACTACGTCCGAGACTCATCTACCAGTGCTCCATCATCGAGGTTAGCGGGCTGCCAAGCTGACCAATCTGGCCCTGAAAGCAGCCGTTGTGAAGAATTAACACCAAAATAGTAAACAAAGAAAACCAAAACAACTCACAAAACCAAGATGGCGGCCTACCAAAATGGCGTCCTCCACCTGTTCCTGACCGATGGCACAAAATTATTTAAACGCTCACCAATCGCCTTCGGGCACCGAGCCGACCGTGCGAGGGCTTAATAGCCTGTCAAGGTCGTTAAACACCCCAGTAGTAGTAACTAGTCGTAGTGTGTCAATAGTTTACTTAGGTATGGAGGAAAAGGATATTTGCACAAACATTGCTTAACACAGCTTCCCCCGAAGGTATCATCAGCTCAGTAGTCAGAACTTCTGTACTGACATGATTTATAAAAAAGCTTTCTAAAATTGTCCGTTTATAAAATTTGAAATTTTTAAGAAACTTAGGTTTCAACTCCCTAAGGTAAAGTTGACCTTAGATGGATTTGGCTATTTTTTAGGTCCTTTTGGTTATATAGCTCTTCAATTGTTTCGGTTTTTATACATCCTTGGCCTTCAAATATTCGGCTTTGAACGTTCATGGTGAAGGAAAATCCAGAAAAGCGCTTCGGACGCATCAAATTTATAACCTGTTGTTTTCATTTTTTTTACAGCACTGTGTCAATACCGCTGCTGGTGGACTATCAGTCCCCGAGGGTATCATCAGCTCAGTAGTCATTACTTCGGAACTGGCATGATTTATAACAAACCTTTCTAAAATTGTCCGTTTATAAAATTTAAATTTTAAAGAAACAAAGGTTTCAACTCCCTCAGGCAAGGTTGACCTTAGATTGATTTGGCTATTTTTTTTAAGTCCTTTTGGTTATGATGCTCTTCAATTGTTTCGGTTTTTATACAACCTTCGCTTTCAAATATTCCGCTTTGAGCGTTCCTGATAAAGGTAAATGCAGAAAAGCGCTTCGGACGGATGAAATTTATAAGGTGTTGTTTTCATTTGTTTTTAACCTCTATGAGCATTCGATTGCACACTGACTCAACTGATGCGTATTTTTTGTTAAAAGGCGGGCGGCAATTTATTTCCCTTTTGGCTATAGTTCATGTTGTTTTCGAGAAATGTAAGTCTTAATCAAAACTCGAAAAAATTAAACAATTTTTACAATCAGCAGCAATTGAGACCAGAAATTTGTTTATTAAAATGTAATATAAAATATCAGCTGCAACTCATATATGAAGCTTTTGATGGAGTCAATTGAATGAGCATACACAAAGGAAATGCATGTTAGTCAATTAAAATCAACAACAGTCAAATCCCTTTGCATTTACGTTTTTGTTAAGGAGTCAGTGGCTAAATCGACGCAAGAAAATTCACTATTCTTATGAAAAAGTCGAGAAAATCAACAGTAAAACAATGCCGGTGACGATACTGATCAAAAGTTGTTTCTAAACAACAATCGTTCATTTCAAAGAAATTATTTGTTAAACGGTGTAATTAAGAACATACATGCAAAAATACGATGTTTTATGCTTATTATTTACAGAGATAATTACATTAGAAGCTTGTGAAGCTGAAATTTAAAAAAAAATCATCTTTACTGCAAATTGATAAACAAAAATTGGAACAAATCATGAACATTCAAAATGTAAAGATCTCTCAGGTCAAAATATTTCTGAGTGTTCCACATAGTCCTTCGCATGTTACATTTTCCTTAAATATATATATATATCTATTTTCACGTCTTCAGTTTTCGAGTACACCAGTCTGCTCTTGTGACGTGAACTTTCCATAAAGAAATATTATCTTTTGGTGAATATAACAATTAAAAAGTCATGTCTGTGCAGGTAAAAAAATTAAAGATAAATACATGTATAAAGTAGGTTATCCGTTAAAAATATTACTATGTTTTATACCATTATAAGAAAAGGTTGTCTCGATTTCTGTACATGTAATTGTGGTCTTCTCGATTTATTCACTTGCGATGTTTACGTCGGGATAAGGTCCGTTTGAATTAGCTTAGTAACTTAATTTCAAAAGTGTTAATTTTTGCTGCATATCAATCGATTCAATTGAACTTCTCTGATCTATCTGCCTACGTATACGGATAATTGGCGTGTTCCAGAGAGGTATGCAGCCAGTAAAAAATAATTTGGTACTCTTGAGATTTATTCGCTTAGCAACATTTTAAACCAATTTTACTCAAAGCTCCTATAGCTTGCTGTACTCGTCGTTTGCTACTTTAGGATGGAAATTATAACATCTGTTTTTATTTCAATTACATTTTATTGTAACTATTTACCAGAACGTTTTCTTGTGAAAAGTAAAATAACAAAAATACCAAGTGATGATTCAGCGATGAATTGCGAAAGTGATTTGCCACCTGAAAGATCACAATCTCAGGTTGATCGGAGTAAAAATGGTGGTAAACTCGATCACATTCGTCCTCCAATTAACCAATCATGACCAATATCATTCAATGGAATTGCCAAGGTCTTAAAATAAACCTTCTCGAGTTAACGCTTTTAGTTCAGTCTTTCTTACCTGTTGCATTTTGTCTTCAAGAAACTCATTTGAAAGAAAGTGACAAAGTAACTTTAAAAGGATACAACATCTACAGCACCTTTTCTAAGGAAGACGAACGAGCTGCAGATGGATCAACCATTTTTGTGAAGGACAACGTCATTCATAGTACAGTCCAACTCACTACAGATCTGCAGGCAGTTGCTATTCGTTTATCATTAGATAAAACAATTACATTATGTTCTATATATATTCCACCTAATTCAAATATAAATAAAACAACTAAAAAACTAAACTGATCAATTACCTACACCTTTTTATACTTATGGGAGACTTCAATGCCCACAATCCCTTGTGGGGAAGCAAGTCTTACAATGCAAAAGGTAAAATCATTCAAGACTTTGTCTCTCAAGAGGGTTTATGTATTTTTAATGATGGACCTAATACTTATCTTCACCCTGGAAACGGTTCTTATTCTGCTATTAATATAACTACTTGTGATCCGTCTCTTCTTCTTGATTATTCATGGCGTGTCCATGATGATCTCTGTGGAAGTGATCACTTTCCAATTATTCTTGAGCATCTTTTTACTTCTGCTCAACAGAGAGTTCCTCGTTGGAAATTAGACTAGGCTGATTGGCCCTTGTTCGAATCTCTTTGTCGAACAGAACTTCAATCAAAGATGTTTGAGGCTGTACAAGATCCAATTTTAACCTTTAGTACTGTGTTAACGTCTATTGCTGACCGAACAATTTCAAAGACCTCGGCAAATCCAAAACACCCTAGCAAACCATGGTATGACGACGCTTGTGATCAAGCCATTGATGACCGTAAAAAATATGAAAGACGGTTTAATCAACATCCTACACAAGACAATTTAAATCATTTTCGTATTTTTCGCGCTAAGGCACGGCGGACTTGCAGGCAAGCCCGACGAACATTTGAAAAAATGTGTCTCGGGGATAACATCTCGCACTCCGATGACAAAAGTTTGGAATATGATACAAAAAATAAAAGGTACAAATTCTAAAGCCACTGTTAAACATTTGAAAGACGGCAATTCTTTATTAACATCTGAAAAAGATATTGCCAACAAGCTTGGTGAAACGTTTGCGAAATCTTCTTCTTCTAACAACTACAAAGAAGATTTTAAAAAGGTCAAAGAAAAAAAAAGAAAAAATTAAGCTTAACTTTAAATAAAAAAATGGTGAAAATTAAAATAAACCTTTCTCTTTGGAAGAACTTAAAACATCTCTTTCTAAAGCCCATGACACAGCTTGTGGGCCTGATAACATCCATTATCAACGGTTAAAACACTTGCCAGATTCCTCTCTGGAAGTTCTCTTGCAGCTTATGAATAACATCTGGGAATCTGGTGATTTACCATCAATCTGGAAGCTTGCAACCGTCGTGCCTATTCCAAAACCAAGTAAAGATCACACGGATCCTTTTAATTATCGACCAATTGCTCTTACCAGTTGTGTCTGTAAAACACTCGAACGGATGGTCAATGATCGCCTTGTTTGGTTCTTGGAATCAAATGGGCTTTTAGCCAATATCCAGTGTGGATTCCGACAGGGCCGCAATACTCTTGATCATCTTGTCTGATTCGAATCATTTGTCCGTAATGGTTTTGCGAAAAATGAACATGTGGTGTCGGTCTTTTTCTATCTTGAAAAAGCCTACGACACTACGTGGAAGTATGGTATTTTAAAAGATCTTTTTGATATGGGGTTGAAAGGCAATATGCCAAATTTTATTTCTAATTTTCTCTCTAACAGACAATTTGATGTTAGAGTTAATTCAACATTGTCTGATCTGTATGATCAAGAGATGGGTGTCCCTCAGGGCAGTATTTTATCTGTTACATTATTTAGTCTTAAAATTAACAGCCTTGTTGAAGTTTTAAAAAGTAATATTGAAGGCTCATTGTACGTTGATGATTTTTTAATATGTTATAGAGGCAAAAATATGAATAACATAGAACGCCAATTGCAACTGTGTCTCGGAAGAATCGAAAAATGGGCATCAGAAAATGGTTTTAAATTTTCCTCATCTAAAACGGATGGGATGCATTTCTGTAACAAAAGGAAATTGCATCTTGATCCAGAACTCACTTTATATGGAAACCCAATTAAAATGGTTGATGAAACCAAATTTCTAGGGTTAGTTTTTGATAAAAAAAAATAAACTTTCTCCCCCATATCAAAATGTTAAAATCAAGATGTATAAAAGCATTAGATATTTTAAAAGTTGTCGGCAGCACCGACTGGGGTGCTGATCGCAACATTTTACTTAATTTATATAGATCTCTAGTTAGATCCAAACTAGATTATGGCTCTATAGTGTATGGCTCTGCACGGAAGTCCTACATACAGATTCTTGATGCTGTGCATCACCAGGGTTTGCGTCTCTGTCTTGGCGCCTTTAAAACCTCACCAGCTGAGTCTGTATGTAGAGGCTGATGAGCATTCACATTTTGACAGACGTTTGAAGCTTGGACTTCAATATGCTGTCAAACTAAAAGCCGATTCAGATAATCCTGTCTACAGCTGTGTTTTTAATCGAATTTATGAGGATATTTTTGCAAAACATGAAAATAAAATTCCTCCATTAGGTATACGTTTAAAACCACATTTAGCTACTTTTGATTTAAAATCTGTTGCTCAAGTTGAAACTTGCAAATGTCCTCCATGGGAACTTCCCAAACCAAAAATGATATTTGATCTCCGTAAACACAATAAAAATGAAACAACACTATGCTGAAATAAAAGCCAATTATTCAGATTTTTCAACTGTCTATACTGATGGATCAAAAGATGGTGACAGAGTTGCACCTGCTACTGTCTTCAGGGACAGAGCTGCAACTCTCCGTTTGCCATCTGCTGCATCCATCTTTACTGCTGAAGCAGAAACAATAACTTTGGCTTTGAAATTTATTGCTTCTTCAGATAAATCCAAATTTATTATATGTTCTGATTCACTTTCATGCTTACAAGCTATACAAAATATTAAAATTAAAAACCCAACAATTTTCAAAATTTTATATGAAATGAGGAATTAAAAATTCTTCTTAAAGAAATAATATTTCTATGGGTGCCGAGTCATGTTGGAATCCATGGAAACACAGCTGTAGACCTTGAGGCAAAGAATGCCCTGGGTGACACTTTATCTAACTGTGATATACCATATACCGATTTTAAATCTAATATTAAAGAATATGTTTTTAATATTTTGAAAAATGAATGAAGTAAGAGAGATGGTAACAAATTACATGAAATCAAACCTAATTTAGGTAAACCTTTTAATAATTTAATGTGCAGAAAAGATCAGTGTGTTATTTCTAGATGCCGAATTGGTCATACTAGAGTGACACACGAGTATCTTTTAAAAAATGAAGATGAACCACAATTGCAAGTATACTATTAAACATGATTTAATTAATTGTATTGACTTTGCTGATATTCGGAAGAAGCATTTCAATGTCAATATGTATGATTTATTTAATAATGTTCCATTTACAAATATTGTTTCCTTCTTAAAAAGAAATTGGAATATATTATAAAATATAAAAATGTTGTTATATTTAAAACGATTTTAATTTTTATCACATTACTTAGTGTTGATTTTTATTTGTAAATAATCAATTTGCTTTAGTCTAGAATTTTAGTTTATTGAAAGACCTTTTGTCTGATTTTAAAAATATACCTTAAATTGTTATAATATTCGAATTAGCTCTCGCCACGATATAGCCTTTCTGTGCTAATGCGGCGTAAAGCAAACAACAATCAATCAATCAATCAAAAATACCGAACTCCAAGGAAAATTCAAATCGGAGAGTCCCTTATCAAATGGCAAAATCAAAAGCTCAAACACATCAAACGAATGGAAAACAAATGTCATATTCCTGACTTGGTACAGACATTTCCTTATGTAGAAAATGGTGGATTAAACCTGGTTTTATAGCTAGGAAACCTCTCACTTGTATGACAGTGGCATAAAATTCCTTTATATTGACAACAATGTGTGAACAAAACAAACAGACATAATAGGTAAAAATGTCAAAAATAGAGGTACAGCAGTCAACAGTGTGTTATTAACTAAATCATTATAAAAACAAACAAATATGTCAACAAAGAAAAAAGCCGTGTCTGTGGTTTCTTTAATTTCTAGTTCTGGAGGATATATTAATGGAACCCAATCAGAAATGTTTGGATTGTTAATGGAAAGAACATCATCAATATATCTGAATGTGAAATTAAATGATCTAGCTTCTTTGATCGTCTTGTTTTTGACAAGTGTCTGAAGGACTCATATGAAAATAAGAAGAGGTCTGCAAGGAGAGGCGCACAGTTCGTTCCCATAGGAATGCCGACAATTTGTTGAAAAATTCTACCTCCAAATTCAACAAATATGTTGTCAATAAGAAACTCCAGCATACTGATCACTAGTTCCTCTGTGTAGCATGTTTTACATTTTTGTTCACTATTAACAAAATATGCCGTATGGTATCCCAAAGTAATAAATTTATAGCGTATGCTACCATTTTTATATTGAAAAGCATTGTGGATGATTTCTTTTAGACGATTTTTCAATTTCACATGGGGAATGGTGATATACAGGGTTGAAAAATCAAAAAAGTATTGATAGAATTCATTTCAGAGAAAGATCGAGAATTAGAATTATCCAGAAGTTCTTTAGAGTTTTTTAGAATCCACATATAGTTAATACCACCACGAGAGTAAACAGTTTCACAGTATTTCTGAAGACCCTCTTTCACTGCGGACAGACTTTTTGTCAATCTAATGGACAATTCCTTTGTAGAACATGCAGATGAGCCGGCAATGTACCGTTGTTTGTATGAAATTTTGTGAAGCTTAGGTATCCAATACAAACAAGGTAAGTCCTCAGATTTGCTGTTCAATGTAATTTTCATTGAAGCCATGAAGGACTTATGATTTGCCAAAATCTCATCCCTGTCAAATGATGTTTTTGTATGTGGGATTACCTGAGTGCTCATTTATTCCTAATTCTTTTACAAAACACTCGTAGTAGAACGATTTACATACAAAGACAATATTATTTGAAGCTTTGTCCGCAGGAACAACAACATTTTTATTGTGAAGAGATGATAGACATTTCACAGCTTCTTTGTCTCTGAAAACGGACTTTGGTCGATCATTCACACAGTTTTTTCAAGTTAAACATTAAAACCAACAGCTTTATTTTAGTACAAAACAATCAATGAAATACACCATTGAACTATCTGAACAACAGGCTCCTGATTGTTGGTTGCTTAACGTCCAGTGGCAAATATTTCATGCATATTCAGGACGAGAACAAGTTCACAATAAATACAATAGGTAGGTTCTGTAATAGATTAAGGGATTAAGGTCGGAGAAATTTAGACTGCCACGGGAAATGAGGGTATATTGGATAGGGACAGAAATTTAGCCTTGCAACAGGTCACCTACGGACCCCTCAAAGAGTTGTTGCAAGGGTTCTTAATGTGCAAAGAGCGTGGCACTCTCTTTACACGAGGCATCGGATTTAACGTCCCCATTCTGACCGGACGTGGCTGCAAATTTGTACATCCCGCACAGCCAAACGGACGCCCCACTTTGGCACGGGTTTTACTGCCGGTCGGAGGAAGACCAATGATGACCATACTTTTATTCCCCAGTCACCCTTGGGGGGATTTAAACAAGAAGATGTGGTATGATTAACAATGAGACAACTCTCCAGAAGAGACCAAATGACACAGAAATTTTCAACTAAAATTTACTGTACAACCTTCAACAGTGAGCAGAGCCCATACCGCATAGTCAGCTATAAATAGGCAATAAATGACAAATGTAAAACAATTCAAACGAGAAAACTAACAGCCTAAAATTATTCACCAAAAAAAGAACAAAGAACACATCAACTAATAACAACCACTGAATGATATATGCTCCTGACTTGGGGCAGGCACATACATAGAATTGTTTTTTTTATCTTTTGCATCTTGTTTTTGTAATGTGTTGAATCAAGATATTCACTAATGAGTCATATAATATAAAATGACCAATTGAAATTTGATAAGGAAACCAATTTTATACATGGTATGGCAGAATAATAAGATCAGTCATCTGTGAAACAGCAAGAAGTCTAATTATGAATAATGATATTGAAATTACAGGACATGAAACCAACCAAAAAAAGACATTCATTTTATGTATCTTTCACTGTATGACTACTTTAAAAGTTAAAGAAATGATTCAGCTTTCAGCACATGTTTATTTTTGGTTATAGATATACTTTATATTAACATAATGAATAAACAGTATAATATACATTTTTTGTACATCAACAAACTGGAATGAAGCACTGTAACACATACACATTGAACACTGAAAACTCATTAACATTTTTATAGCCCACGCAACGAGTTGCGGAGGGTATAATGTTTTTGACCCGTCCGTCCGTCCGTCCGTCAGTCCTGTTTCTTGTCATCGCAACTCCTCTCAAACCACACAACAGAATTTCACGAAACCTTTTTAGATAATAAGGACATACTATGTAGTTGTGCATATTGACAGGAAATTACGATTCAATTCTTTTTCTAGGAGTTACGCCCCTTTGAACTTATTTACTTTAATGTACTACTGCAACAGTTTGTCATCGCAAATCCTCTCAAACCACACAACAGAATTTCATGACACCTTTTCAGATAATAAGGACATACTACGTAGTTGTGCATATCGACAGGAAATTACGATTCAATTTTTTTTCCAGGAGTTACGCCCCTTTGAACTTATTTGCCCAATATACTACTTTTTGTCATCGCAACTCCTCTCAAACCACACAACAGAATTTCATGAAACCTTTTCAGATAATAAGGACATACAACGTAGATTTGCATATCGACAGAAAATTACGATTCAATTTTTTTCCCAGGAGTTACGCCCCTTTGAACTTATTTGCCCAATATACTACTGCAACCTGTGTAGATAATAAGGACATACTATGTAGATGTGCATATTGACAGGAAATTATGATTCAATTTTGTTTTCTGATACAATTTTTTTTTCTTACACTTATTTTATTTCTCCAATGACAATGTGGGGACGTGGGGTATGTGAGCGCGCTCACTAAGGTTCTTTCATTTTCATTGAAAATATGTCATTAAAGGTTTAAGAAATTTAAAAAAAGACATTTGAATAGCAGATGATGTAACTAAACTGAAGGCTGCAGTTAACAATAAACAATAAAATGCATCCTCAACAGTTCTAAATATTTTTTTAGTTAACGATTACCATGACTGCTGTGAAATTATGACTTAAAAATATCTCAACCTTTGTCAAGTAATTCAACAGAAAACAAATAATAGTTTGACATGTACACATTCATCTTGGTTATCTTTCTATTAATACATATACATAACTTATTACAACTGATACAAAGCACTAATTAACAACAGATAAAAAAGAACATTATCAATTATGTAAATTTCTATGTAACTTAGCACCTTAATTAGACACACTTTGGCAAAAGTCATGACTATTCAAAACCGAAAACATTCAAAAAAAAATTTTCTTATCAATATAATCACAACTAAAATTGTTCATAACAACTGTCTCAATTGTTTGTACACACACTAATGTTCAACATTTACAGAAACGACAGTACCACACTGACTTTGGAACCTGTTTCATCTTAATACAATCCAGATGAAACCATTGGTATTTACAATGTTCATTGTCACAACCAATCATGTCACCATCTTCAGGGGTCTGGCATATACAAAACATTGGCACATCTGTTTGACTAAGTTTTTTTTGGCACTGATGAGTGTTCAAGTCTGCGAGTCAGTAACTCAGGAAGAATACAATTAAGGAAAAAAGTTCTAGCATGCGTTGTCAATTTCTGGATGAATTCATTGTCTCTTGTTACATGGCTTACTATAAGAAATGTTTCCCCCATACAACGAAACTACAAAACTCTGTGTCGTGAACATACATTTGTAACTGAACTTGACTGTAGTATGGATGAGAAGTATCAAGTTTATTTCTGTCATATATACAACAGGTTGAGTTGGCAATGTATTCCTCATATGTGCTGTCCCTGTGCTTGTATGGACACTTAACCTCCACAACACTTTTTCCATGGCATGTACAGTTTGCAATGGAATCCGCACTTACTCCAATAAATGGGTGTACAGTATCAATCAAAAACCCTGAATCAGTCACTGTGAAGTCCTGGTGCATAGTTGAGAGAGTCTCTTTAAATTCAAGTATTGCCTGTTTTTCATGTTCTCGTCCCCATACGATTGATGGTACTTTCAAGTCGGTGGTTGATGGATTGCAGATCTGTAATAGCAATGATTTAGATGGTTTTTCTAATGAGGTTTTGTAAATCCTATGGATGGTGGATGAGGAAACACGACCTATCCGCTGTTCATACCATGTCATGGAACTGCTCTGTGTTTTGGTACAGTCATAGATGTAGGTTGTATCATTGTCTGAAATTGTCATTCGGTCACAAATCCCTTTACATTTGGAAAACAAGTCATCAATTGTCAAGTTCTGGTTGTCTGAAGAATACAAACTGTTCAATGGTAAAGGCATTTTGGCAATAGTTGGAGCTGGTCGTGTCCAAAAGAATTTGTCGGAAACACCATCAAAGGTAGACAAAGCGACTGGCCTGGTTGAACATGAGTAAAGTGCACTTAAAAGTTCTTGCTGCTGGTCAATTGAGGATGCTGCAAACTTCTTTACTTTTCTTCTTTTAGTTTCTTTTGCTTTCTTCACTCTGGCTGCTTTATAGAAATTTATTTTACTAATTGTTGCCGGGACTACCTTTTTGACAAAGTCGGCATTCCACTTGCATGGTTCCTCTGTACATGCTGTTTTGGTGTAACCCAGCTTGACGGCTGCCTCTATTTTGAAGAGCAAAGCACCTATGTGTGAGCAGGACTCTGACAACCTGTAGTCAAAAATAATATTATAAGATTTCAGTACCACCAAAAAAAGTAAAAAGAACTAAGATCTATTGATGGTCATATTTTAACAGAATCAACATGAATTATATTTACTGTAAACTTACAAATTATTGTGATGTTTTTATTATTGTGAAAAAGACGACAGGGTTATATTCGCAATGATTTAAACTCATTTTGATTTTTTTTTAAATTAAACAGAATTTTCTCAATAGCACAAAACTTAAAATCGCATTTTAGTCTAAATGGACAAAATATCAAAAATAAATGCATGCAATAATTTCTAATTTTACAGTAATTGAAATTATGTTAAGAAACATGTCCACCTGATGCTTAAGCTTTATATTATCCTAGTCTACCGCCCTTATATGATTTTAGACTGGTCTTAAGATTCCAATAATTTTCTTGATGTACAACTTTTATGGACTCAGGTAATAGTCGGTATCCATGGAATAGAAACAATTAATTTGCGAGCTACGACTTAAACAATGATCAAAACCCCTACCCTATAGTTAATTATAAAAACTGACATATATATATATACATAAAGTAAGACATCTTTATACTGTAACGTTTTTCTACGTTACGGCTGGAGTGAGTTTCTCAACTATTTTTGACTGACGATTGACACAAGCAAGGTACCAGGTGTATTTCTAAAATCCTTCAAATTGTATGAAAGTGTTAATGAAATTTAAAACGGTATGAAAATAAACCATTTATTTCAACAGTAAACATTTAGTTTATTTAACAAATATTCAAAAGACAATACTTTAAACAATTTTAAGCATGCAAATAATACAGTAGGGATAACTCTGGTCAAGTATTCCAGTTCATAAAATATTAGTATAATACGGATAAATGTAATTTGATATTAATTTATCTACTGGATGTGTTTATGCTCATTATTGAGACCATCATAAAATACGGCTTTGTTTGCATGTCGCCCGACTGAATCGTTTATTACGAAATAGCATTAATGCATTTCCACACTCATTGTTTTGACCTTGAGAAGTGCGTCTCACAAATATGGATTTAATGTAACTTATAAATCTACTGAGTCGCTTATTTCTGTAAACAAATATTGTTTATATTTATTTCGAAAGAATAATTCGTGACTGTTTTCAAAATATTGACAGAGTCACTACTAATAAATAATACCTTGAAAAAGCGTGTGTCTTTATTCAGTATATAATGAATGAAAGAAAGTCTGAGACTTAAGCGTTTGCTATATATTTTTATCGAGTGTACTGTGTACCTCGGGAGTCAAATCACGACTGAAGAAACACAATAATGTGTCCTCTTTTTATACTAAGTAGCAACGCACCTGTTTATGACGTCATAATTATTGATAACGACATTGAGACTGCAAGTAAACAATGGTGAACGACGTTACGTTTGTGCTTTTGGCCAACATGAATATTGTATGCTACGATTAAACTATAAGATCTTTGTCTCGGAGCAATGTATAGAATGAAAATGCCTCATTCAAACATCGTTTTTACAACCATCCAGTAGATATTGAATAGGATTGATTGATTGATTGATTGGTGTTTGCTTTACGCCGCCTTAGCGCAAAAGGCTATATCGCGGCGAGAGCTTATTCGAACATTTAACAATTTAAAGTATATCTTTAAAATCGAACAAAAGGTCCTTCAATATACTAAAACTCAAGTCTAAAGCAAAATTGTTTATTTACAAATAAAAAACAACACTAAGATAAGGTGATAAAATTAAAATCATTTTCAATTCATACAGCATTTTTATATTTTATGATATATTCCAACTTCTTTTAAAATGAAACAATATTTGTAATTGGAACACTATCAAATAAATCATACATATTATTGACATTGAAATGCTTCTTACGAATATCAGCAAAGTCAATACAATTGATTAAAACATGTTTAATAGTATACTTGCAGTTGCAAGGTATACATTGTGGTTCTTCTTCATTTTCAGAAGATATTCATGTGTTATTCTAGTATGACCAATACGGCATCTAGAAATAACACACTGATCTTTCCTGCACATAAAAGTATTAAAAGGTTTACCTAATTTAGGTTTAATTTCATGTAATTTATTATCAACCTTTTACTCCATTCATTTTCCAATATATTAAAACATATTCTCTAATATTAGATCTAAAATCGGTATAAGGTATATCACAGTTAGATA
Organism: Mytilus coruscus; assembly: GCA_017311375.1. NCBI lineage: Eukaryota > Metazoa > Mollusca > Bivalvia > Mytilida > Mytilidae > Mytilus > Mytilus coruscus. Next base: position 3,298,484 of record CM029607.1, on the reverse strand, counting down.
AGGGATCATCCAGGGCATTTTTTGCTTCTTCGTCTACAACCGTGTTTCCATGGATTCCAACATGACTCGGAACCCATAGAAAAATTATTTCTTTATGAAGAATTTTTAAATTCCTCATTACATATAAAATCTTGAGAATTATCGGGTTTTTAATTTTAGTATATTGTATAGCTTGTAAGCATGAAAGTGAATCAGAACATATTATAAATTTAGATTTGTCTGAAGTAGCAATAAATTTTAAAGCTAAAATTATTGCCTTTGCTTCAGCAGTAAATATGGATGCGGCAGATGACAAACGGAGAGTCGCAGCTCTGTCTCCAAAGACAGCAGCAGATGCAACTCGGTTACCATCCTTCGATCCATCTGTATAAACAGTTGAAAAATCTGAATAATTTGACTTAATTTCAGCAAAATGTTGTTGAATTATAAGAGGGTTTGTTTCGTTTTTTTGTATTTACGGAGGTCAAACATCATTTTCGGTTTTGGAAGTTCCCATGGAGGGCATTTGCAAGTTTCAACTTGTGCAACAGATTTTAAATCAAATGTGGTTAAGTGTGGTTTTAAACGGATGCCTAATGGAGGAATTTTATTTTCATGTTTTGCATATACATCTTCATAAATTGGATTAAAACACAGTTGTAGGCAGGATTTTCTGGATATGCTTTAAGCTTGACAGCGTATTGAAGTCCAAGCTTCAAGCGTCTGTTGAGAGTGAGTGCTCGTCAGCCTCTACATACAGACTCTCAACTGGTGAGGTTTTAAAGGCGCCAAGACATAAACGCAAACCCTGGTGATGCACAGCATCGAGAATCTGTATGTAGGACTTCCTTGCAGAGCCATACACTATTGAACCATAATCTAGTTTAGATCTAACTATAGATCTGTATAAACTAAGTAAAATGTTGCGATCAGCACCCCACTCAGTGCTGCCAACAACCTTTAAAATATCTAATGCTTTTAAGCATCTCGATTTTAACATTTTGATATGGGGTAGAAAGGTTAACTTTTCATCAAAACTAGCCCAAGAAATTTGGTTTCATCAACCATTTTAATTGGGTTTCCGTACAAAGTGAGTTCTGGATCAAGATGCAGTTTCCTTTTGTTACAAAATGCATCCCAACCGTTTTTGAAGTAGAAAATTTAAAACCATTTTCCGAAGCCCATTTTCAATTCTTCCAAGACATAATTGTAATTGTCTTTCAATGTTATTCATATTTTTGCCTCTGTAACAGATTAAAAATCATCAACATACAATGAACCTTCAATATTACTTTTCAAAACTTCAACAAGGCTATTAATTTTAAGACTAAATAATGTAACAGATAAAATACTCCCTGAGGGACACCCATCTCTTGATCATACAGATCAGACATAGTTGAATTTACTCTAACATTAAATTGTCTGTTAGACAGAAAATTTGAAATAAAATTTGGCATATTGCCTTTCAACCCCATATCAAAAGATCTTTTAAAATACCATACTTCCATGTGGTGTCATATGCCTTTTCAAGATCGAAAAGACTGACACCACGTGTTCATTTTCGCAAAACCATTACGGATAAATGACTCGAATCGAACTAGATGATCAAGAGTACTGCGGCCTTGTCGGAATCCACACTGGATATTGGCTAAAGCCCATTTGATTCCAGGAACCAAACAAGGCGATCATTAACCATCCGTTCTAATGTTTTACAGACACAACTGGTAAGAGCAATTGGTCGATAGTTAATAGGATCCGTGTGATCTTTACTTGGTTTTGGAATAGGCACGACGGTTGCAAGCTTCCAGATTGATGGTAAGTCACCAGATTCCCAGATGTCATTCATGAGTTGCAAAAGAGCTTCAAGCGAGGAATCTGGCAAGTGTTTCAAAAGTTGGTAGTGAATATTATCAGGTCCACAAGCTGTATCATGGGCCTTGGACAGAGATGTCCTAAGTTCTTCCAGAGAAAAGAGTTTATTATAATTTTCACCATTTTCGATTTAAAATTCAACTTTATTTTTCTTTTTGCTTCTTAACTTTTTAAAATCTTCCCTGTAGTTGTTAGAAGAAGAAGATTTCATGAAAGTTTCACCAAGCTTATTGGCAATATCTTTTCAGATGTTAATAAATCAGTGCCATCTTTCAAATGTTTTACCGTGGCTTTAGAATTTTACCTTTAATCTTTTGTATCATGTTCCATACTTTTGTCATCGGAGTGCGAGATGTTATTCCCGAGATAAATTTTTTCCAAGACGTTCGTCGTGCTTGCCTGCAAGTCCTTCGTGCCTTAGCGCGAAAAATACGGAAATTACTTAAATTTTCCGACGTAGGATGTTGATAGAATCGTCTTTCAGATTGTTTACGGTCATCTATGGCTTGATCACAGGCATCATCAAACCATGGTTTCCTGGGATGTTTTGGATTTGCCGAGGTCTTAGGAATAGTTCTGTCAGCAATTGATGTTAAAACTGTATTAAAAGTTAAAATTGGATCTTCTACAATCTCAAACATCTTTGATTGAAGTTCCGCTCGACAGAGATTCTCAAACAAGGGCCAGTCCGCCTTGTCCAGTTTCCAACGTGGAACTCTCTGTTGAGCAGAAGTGAAAGATGTTATTATTGGGAAGTGATCACTTCCACAAAGATCATCATGGACACGCCATGAATAATCCAGAAGAAGAGACGGGTCGCAAATAGTGATATCAATAGCAGAATAAGACCCATTTCCAGGGTGAAGATAAGTATTAGATCCATCATTGAAAATGCATAACCCTTCTTGAGAGACAAAGTCTTCAATGATCTTACCTTTGTCATTATGAGACTTGCTTCCCACAAGGGATTGTGGGCATTAAAGTCTCCCATTAGTATAAAAGGTGAAGGTAACTGATCAGTAAGGTTTTGAGTTTAGCTTTATCTATATTTGAATTAGGTGGAATATATATAGAACATAATGTAATTGTTTTATCTAATGATAAACGAATTGCAACTGCCTGCAGATCTGTGGTGAGTTGGACTGTGCTATGAATGACGTTGTCCTTCACAAAATGGTTGATCCGCCTGCAGCACGTTCGTCTTCCTTAGAAAATGTGCTATAAATGTTGTATCCTTTTAAAGATACATTATCCTTTTCTTTTAAATGAGTTTCTTGAAGACAAAATGCAATAGGTATAAAAGTCTGAACTAGAAGCGTTAACTCAAGAAGATTAATTTTAAGACCTCGGCAATTCCATTGAATGATATCTGTCATGGTTTTTGAATAACAGGACGAATGCTATCGAGTTTGCCAGCATTTTACTTCGATCACCCTGAGATTGTGATCTTTCGGGTGGCACAACACTTTCGCAGTCCATTTCTGATTCGTCATCCAGTATGGTAAATCTATTTTGTGAGGAGAGTCCTTGATCTCTGTGTTTAGACGCAGCTGATGTTACTCCGCCTCGACCTCTACCCCGCGACCTCCTTTCAGAAGACTTCTGAGAGGATGCATTTTCTGGCGTTTTGGAGACGCCCTTCTGTTCTGGAGAACGAAGAGGAGAAGGAGCTTTGTCGACTTTGTACGAGAAGCAGAAGACGAACTAGTAGACGCTTTATTAGACGCAGATGTAGTGTGACTATTTGAGACCAATGAATTATCGGAAGATCCCAGACCGATCCAGTGCCCCAACTGTCTGATACAACCGCATCTGACTTACTTGATTTCTTTTTCCATTTTAGAAGGTGATGATATTGAGCTCTGTAAGGAAGATTGAGTTGACTGAGTACTGGTTTTAGAAGGGTTTGATTTTCTTGGAATAATTAATTTATCGGAAGTTTCTAATTGAACAGGCAGCATTGTAAAGTTTCAGCATCAATTGGCCATGTCATGCGAGTTTGTGTATTCTCATGACTGAATGAGCGGCCAACTTTGCTGGCGTACGATGGTTTGTTCGAAACTAGAGGATCATTCGAAACAGAAGCTATCTGTTTAGCCTCTGGGTAACTGATATTTCTTTCTGTTTTAATTTTAATAATATTTTTCTTTAAGATAAACAGGGCAGACCCTAGATGATGAAAATGGATTCACCACAGTTTACACATTTAGAGGATTCAGAGCTACAGGTTGTTCCTCGTGTCCTTCGTCAGAACACTTGAAGCATCTCTGCGTACCACGACATTGTTTGGTTCCATGACCAAACTTTTGACAGGTGAAGCATCGTATTGGGTTAGGGATGAATCTGTCAACTCTGATTCCGAAGCAACCTAAAGAAATAGATGAGGGAGGAGTTGGAGTTTTAAAGGTCAAAAGATATGTATTTAATTTGGTTATATTTCCATTCTTTTTAATTTGAAATCTAACAACATCAGATACACCTTGGTTTGATAATTCATCGCTAATTTCTTCCACGGTAAGATCACCTAGATAGTGACTTCTGTCTCGAATGATTCCTTTGCAACTGTTCAAACTATTGTGAGGAGAGGCAGAAACAGAAAAGTCTGTAATTTTGTCATAGTCAGCAAATTTGTTGATTGACTTTTGTTGGAACATTCAACCAACAAATTCCCTGATCTCATTTTGAAACTTTTTAACTGTACCAGCAATGCTTTGAATGTGTTTATGAATTACAAAGGAGATATTTTTGAAACTGGTTTTCATCTGTTCCTTTTATTACAATAAATCGGGGCCAACTATCATCTTCCTGACAGGGCGCAGAGTCATCACATTTTCTTTTTTGTTGAAGCTGATTGAGAAGTTTGGTTTTGTTTGCCATATGAAAGGAGAAAGATTCACTATCCTTGTCATCCACCCACCTCGGAGTGCCTACAAGGGCGATGCTGTGTTTCCGTGGCGAGCCGGGGTCAAGCGCTAATGCTGAAAGCGAGCTGCAAGTATAATGCACCTCGTCCCCAAAATTAGCACCCAAGATCCACTGCGGAAAGCACCGGATGTTCCAAGAATAGTATACTCAAGCAGAGCGTATCCATCAAGCGAAATAGAAAGCGTACCACTTGATTGACCCATGAGCCATCGCCTTCTTCAGTTATCCTAAATATAAATAGCTTGATTTAAATACCTGTGTAAAGTACATTGTGATATGAAAGCTTATTGTTGAGGATTAACTGAAGGGCTCGACATGACCAGCCGATTGATCGGACCGGGTCCATCCGACCTCCCGTTTAGATGATATCGGAGCCAAAGCAGCTTATTGAACTATAGTCTCGTCCGTCCGGGTATTTTCTGACCGTAAGGAGTCTGGCTACAGCTCTCATCCGCAAGGATCTCGTCAACCACCGACACGGGTAGCAACCCACGGCCTACGGGTTGGAATGCCTATTTTATTTAAAACATCGGGCCATTCGTACGATGTTCGGATCACTTTAGTCTGGCCTCTACCCTTCGACCTGTCCAGCATGGGTGACCCTATCAGGAGACAAAGCTCCAGCTGGCATAGCTCTTAGGGTCACTGAGACACGCAAGCCCCGACCACGGCAAGGATAGCGATCCACCGGGGGATATTGAATAGGAAGAATTATTCCAAAATGTAAGTAAAACGACGACTCAAGCCTTAAAATGCAATGTAAGAATGACGTTTCTCTAAATAAATACAACAATTTAACTTTAATAACCAATGTTAATCACATGTGTTTTAGAAAATGATTTAGTAATCATGTTTTATGCCAAAAACGTATGTATTTATAAACCAAATAAGGTTATTTGACTATAACAACAGTTGTCAGAAAAACAGCTGATCAACGTCAATCAACGTTGTGTACGTAACAAATACTTGTCCAGGTTATCTCCTTTTACATAAAATATAAGCATTTTTAGACCATGATAAATACACATTCTAACTATATATTAGCTTTTGTTCTTAATACTTTAAATATTCTGAAACCAGAACAATATATTATCTACAATTAAAAACGAAAGTAGCATGACGTCATTTGCTATTTTTAAATCACATTTGGAGTAATAACAATACATAATCAACATAAAAAAATTGAAACATAATATCACAAATTCTGTACAGTACAAACTTGATTACATAGAAGGGAACAGTGAAACTTAAAATTCGTTACACTACATGGATCTATAATTTAGGCTTTCATTGAAAGTTATCATTATCTCTTTTCTTGTCATTTACTTAGTAGCTGATCTTGTTTGGTCATCAATATAAATGATTATCCTCATTTTCAATCACAATTTAAATTTCATAAGTGCTTATGTAAGAAAATATTTACCCGGCCATGCAGTCACAGTGTGCCACTGCAACTGAACCATCTTTAGTGAGAGCAATCCATGGATGATGTGGTGCCTCATTTACTCTCATAGAAGGTGTGACATCTGCTGTAAGAATGACATGGTTAGATTGCTCAGGAATGTAGCTTTGGACAAGTTTCACCCATCCAGACAGATAAAAGATGTGGGCATCTAGACTCTTGAATGATTTCATGCTCTCTCTGGTGAATATACCTATACCAATAAAAAAAGAATTTGATTAAACTATATGATTTTTTTTGGCAGTGACTTTGTTCCCTGAAATCATTCTTATAGGAAAAGACAGAGTAAAAGAATAATATTTTTCTGTGAATTTTGAAAATAAAATTCATTCTTAACTATACCTGCTTATACATAAATCAAGATATTTGATTAATAAATTAAAAAAGAGGAAATCATTTTTATACTATAATTAAAATCTTAAAGTTTCTGGAATCTTTAATAGTTGAGTAGAGTTGAAATAGTAATATTTATTAAATATGCTTAGTATCATTATATACATGTTCATGTATATATATTCTTTGTATTATAATATATCCATTCTTAATTTTATTTAACATTTTCTTGTTAAATTATATTAACATTTTAGGACAACAACCGACTTCAAGAATAATTTATCAAATAGACTGGCCGGTTAATTTTAAAAAGAAGATTGTGAAATGTTTTTAGGGATATTGTAAAAAAGAGAAATATATTTTCCCCCATCAATAGGTACATCAACCCTTACTGTGGCCTCTCAGTAGGTTGTCTTTTTATGATGGGTTACAGTAACAACTGAGTTTCTGTTTGTCAATAAACATCCTGTATACAATATGACACCTTTATCACAAGATGATAGTTTTGTGAATTAAAGGAAGTTTATGGTAATTGGAAAGGTAAAGTGTCTGTGCTTGAGACAGATTAAACAAGTAATAAAAATAATTTAATTTATAAATTTTATTCTTTTTAATGAAGTTAAAATACTGCAAGTAAAGACATTTAATTACAAAACAAAATAAAATCACATAAACACAACATTAAGAATTTGTACTATACAAAATTATTAATCCTTGACAAAATTAATTATTTTTTGCAGATTGACTTGGACATAATATTTGACTTTTTATACATTGTAGTCATTTTACAGTTATGGACCCTCTAAAATATGCTGTCAATGGTGCCACCCAGAATTTACTAAATGACCAATTTATCTTGTCACTTTATAAATATTATATATATATATATGTGTGTGTTTTCAAGCCTGGCAACGTTTTCATTCAAAAATACAATTAATTATTTAAAAAAATCTATTTTAAATAAAAGGAATCGGTTAACACTTTATATACTTTTTAATTTGTTAAAGAGTTTAGTATAAAACACTCGAATAAAAATGTGATGTATCTGTACTTTTTTTTTATGCAAAAGTAAAATAAGCAAATTGATAAGTTCAATGCACTTTCTAAACTTTAGAAATTAATTCTTTTAATAAAGACAAAGAAGCCACACAATTAATAATTACTGAAACAACAAAAACATATTTATATTAGCCTACATTGATCATTCGATAAACTTCCTTTTGACAAGTAAAGTATGAATCCATTGTCCAATACCAACAAGTACACCAAATTATTTCAAAATATACCCTTAATTCTGGCAACAGTATAACTTATACATATATATTCATGATTAAGTTTAAATGCAGCTGTTTTCTAATAGTATACTGAACCAAGAATATGTTTCAAAATTTAATAAGATAACATGAAATAATATACAAACTTGAAGATTGTTGTTATCATTGAGCTAACCAATGTAGCATTTGAATTTAAGTCTTTAAATAAAATTTGGACTGTAAAGCCATATAATAACTGCATGTCTTCATTTTAAATGCAACTGTTTTATTCCTTATTACATGGCCATAATAAATTATTATACTTAAACACATATAGTAGGACACAATCAGCTACAAAATATAATTAATTCACTTTCAAAATTTTAATTTTAAAATTCTGCTTTTCATTTCTTAACTCCACTAAATCAAAAAGCAGAATATAAGAAATGCTAAAAAAAGTTAACGACAAACAAATGATATAATTATGGTGATTAAATAATTATTATACAGGATAACAAGCGACGCTTCCACAATACTGAAAAAAATATAGGCTTATTTTTTCCAAACCTAGTATGAAATGGTCCGTTTAATTTATACAAGTAACATACATCCTTGTATATAGTTATGATATATTTACTAACAACATATAAAAGTCCTGGTTTCAACTGAAGGTTTAAATGTAATTATTAAATATTTACAATTATTTCTGGCAATTCTTCAACTATCAGGGTAAAATATTTATTTTATAGTTCAATATATTAAATTTTTAATATACTTTATTTTTTAATTCTCATTTAATTCTTTTCAAACCTTTTTTAATTCAGCATCATGATGTCACAGGAATATTTTCATGTTTCATGTTATGCAAGATTTAAACCAACATGCAGCATGTGCAGAGACATTTTTTCTAATTTACAAAATTATCACAAACAATTTATATTAGAATATGAAATATATAAGGCATGCCAATATATAACTTGTAATAAAGTGATAAAGAATTGAATTAATATCTAATGCCCCTCCCCCTTTTGGCACATGCTTGCTGATTGTCATGTAATGACTAGGTGTTAATTAGCCTTAATTTATAGATAACTCACCTGTGCTCCCCATTGAAGCCATGCGTATCCAAGATGTTGCATCACCGCTTCAAGATGGCGGACATCAGTTGTTAGGGGAAGTGACGTCAACCCGGATCTGAGAATACCGCCTGATTAGGACAGAAGACCATAATTACTTAGATTACATACTCTAACGGCACAATCCGTTAGCTACACTCCGAACATGGTTAATAATCGGCCCCTTACTCATATTGGAGCATTTATTGAATGGGAAATCATCCTATATCGATGAATCAAACACTTTGATATGGATTTTGAGTAAGTATTGAATTCTAATTGTTTAGAATTGCTTCAAATATCTACTTGGTTTTGTATTTCAATGGTTGGATATTTTATGAACGTCATAATTCAGGTTTTGAAGCGGGTAAAACCTCGCATGGAAATAATTTTGTCGTTTGTATTATCCAAGGATTTGGACGGTAAACACGATGTCACGCGCTCTGCACTCTATGGACCCTTTGTAACAACTGTTTGAGGGGTCCGCTGTTGGTCTTTTGCAAGGCAAAATTTATGACCGCATCAATTCTACCCACATTTTGCAGTGATAGACGAAATTTCCCCGACGTGGATCCCATACAACTTCCATAATAGAACATTCGGCAGCTAACACTCGATCAATCGAACCCTTAAACCATACAATCACGTTTCAAACAAACTATATTTGTGGTTAGATATCTAAATCTTAATTGATTGGCAACAGATGTATTTCTTCCGATCAACTGTTAAATCCTTTCAAAAGTGGGGAGTCTGTTTGGTAAACGGACAGAAAGTCACAGGACAAAAAGTCACAAATAATTTGTTGAAAATTATTTGAATATATAAGAGAAAGATCTTGAAATATTTTCTTTTTATAACATATATTCATTTTTTTAGTTTAGGAAATTGTTCATAAGCCTTGATAAATGAAAATTTATAAAATTATAATCAGCAAATGATATATTTCTTGGCTCAATGAAGCCATTTAAGTACTAAGCCACTTTGACATTTTGTTTTCATAACAATTATTTGATCATCATTGATATTTATTGAATAAATTTTAATAACAAAGATGCTTCATATAAAATAGTTCAAGGAAATAACAAAATTTTATTTTAAAAGTTAGTGTTTTCTTGTCCAAGGAAAATAAATTTCAAAACTGAATTGTGACTTTTTGTCCTGTGACTTTTTGTCCAGGTTCTATCAGAATGGGGACGTTGCATCCGATTCCTCGTGACTGTGAGTGCCACTCTGTCTTTACGTAATGAACCCTTGCATCAAGTCCTTGAGGAGTCCACAGCTACCATCCTGTTCCTCTAAATCTTACCCTCTTTATCCAGGTGCAGTCCACATTTCTCGACCGACCTCTCTTACAGGCCTGCACATTTATTGTGGTCTCCAAGATATACCGTTGAATGTATCTACCTTGGCTACATATTTCTTCAATATTCTGAAGTCTTTGTCATTCATCCCGAAAGTACGAATTACATACACGAAAGATACATGGCATAAATGACAAGACAAAAATCGTTGGGATATATAAGAGATCATTCTATTTTATAAATTCAATATATCCTTTAATAATCTATCGAAATTTATTAATATCGATTGCGACCCAAATGTGCTGATAATAATTAACATTTATTGTACGTGGGATATTATTTCCATTAAGTCTAATGTAGTAATTTGCACCACTGGTATACATCACGGAAGCAGATATCAGGTATAATCCTTCCTGATTCATCGTGAACTTTCCTGTAGTCTTATATGCTGACAGGTTATTGATACCTACACTGTCCTCTCCTTCTTATTCCGCCTGGCGATGGATGTAAAATCTTAGCAAATTATGTAATTGGAAACATGGGAGAACATACATTTTTTTGCTAGTAAACATTGCCCTGATGCCTTGCAATTGTGCAATTATTTATGCCTTAATTGACATGGTTTCTGCGAAGTTTTAATTTTTGGTAGACGTTTAACCTTTTACCTCCTCTAAACTTTTGGACTAACACATTCTTTAAATATTGCTTGCATTACTTTTGGAAATAGTTTCTTGACGATATTGCCTAGTCTTGCTAGTCTTTCTTTAGATGGTGCAGACATATTAATAGTTCTTTCTGTGTTCAAACAGTAATTAAAAAGAATTTAAGGCATATACCTTACATCTTGAGGCAATTCATACATGGTAAATATGATAGACGAAATAAAAAATTTAATAATATACATTATAAAAATGATAATAAATCTTTGAACCAATTGTTAAAAATAGTGAAGAATTCCTTAATGCACAAGAAGAATTATTTTCAATGATAAAAGCTGCTTTCGACTACATATTCATTCAGTAATAATTGCAGGAATGTTACACATACGGCATACTGTTTATTTTCGAAATATCAATGCATCAATAGTTGTTTAGACATATTTTAAAATCATTTCAGGGCATGATACTGTTTGGCTTTTTACTTTGGAAGACGAATTTCGAAAATGGGTAATTATGATTAACATTTTATCTAAATGTTTTTAGACCGATCAAACAAAATGAACAGCTACATCATACGTTCATAATACACCGTCATCATAGGTTGAATGTTAAGTTTCAAATACTTAGGAACAATAATTACAATTTTTTTCAAAGCGAAAACTTATAAGTTGCATGTAAAAGGATAAGAAAAATCACAACTAACAATATATGTTAAGTGCGATTGATAAAGAATAGTTCTTTATGTTTTACTATTCAATACATACATTTAGCTCGACTGTTTCACAAAACATTTCAATTTAGTCCTATTTATTATATGTGTCATCTTCAGAATCCATTTCTCCACTGTTTGTAAATTTACCGCTGGTATTTCCCATCTTTTCTTGAATAAAGAAATAACTTTGATGAAGGTAACTAACTCGTAAACAAATTAATTCACTACAGAATTCAGTTTGATACACGAATATTCCGATAAAAGGAAACACATGTTGTAGGTTGCTTTCTTTTTTGTTATTTTGATTATAGATTCTCGTCATATGCAGTGCATATGAAATTATTGATGTTTGGAATAATATAACACCAAATTTCTGATCAAATAAAACATTTTTTTTTCAAATAGGAGTAACAAACGTTTTTTAGATAAATGCAAAATTATGAAAACTAACGTATTATTTGATGTAATTATGTAAATCTGTTGAGTATTTTTTCTGCCGTTATGTAGTTTGACTTTCGTTGAATAATAGTTGTTTTTTTATCTCCGTATTTAGATCGTAAGTATTTTTATAGACATATATAATGGCAGTGGATTTTCTATGAATGCATCAAAATCTAAATCTGATGTCATAACCCCAACTAGCTGAATCTGTTCGGTTGTAATATTTCGGCGACGTCAGATTTGAACTTCCTTGAACTTGCCACGTTCATTCATAATCAATAACTGATCGGGCACCTTGTTATGGAAGTCGATTAAAAAAAGGCACGTTGATAAGATTATTAATTGATTGTTGTTTGCTAAATGCACAGTGGAAAATATTCCATGCATGTTCATGACGAGAGCAAATTGACGATAACTGCAATAGGTAGACGCTGCAATATGAGTCGACCCGGATGAAATTTGTGAAGTGTGAAATCCTACTGGAAAATAAGGGAAATTTGATACGGACATAAATAAAGCATTGTAAAAGTTCCAGTCTGACCCCTGAAAGAGTTGATGCAAAAGTTCTATACGTGCAGAGAGCGTGGCAACCGGATATGACTTCGTATTTATGCACCCCACACAGTCAAACGGACGCCCCATTTTCGGCAAGGGGTTAATTAACTTTCGGAGGAAGACCGAAAGTGAACAGGATAAGGTACTTTTGTTAGGATTATTGACATGAAGAATGACGAGACAAAAACAACTGTCATACATGTGGGAGATATAATTCCATAAAATCTGGTTTTGACCACCATTTTCGTCGGGAAATGCCTGTACCAAGCAGGAATAAGACAGATGTTTCCCATTCGTTCCGTTGGTTAATATAGTCTTACGTTTGACTGTCAATTTTATGGCCTACTCTCTTTTGATTTAACCTCGGCGTTTGATATTTTTGTTATAATACCCTTCTATTGCCGAGGTTCTTCGCTTAAATTAATTAAAGCTAGATTATGAATCTAGATAAAACTGTATTTTTTACTTAAAAAGGGGTCACAATTGTTACACGTTTTGATGGCAATGTTTAAAGCAAATTATTTTACTCTTTTAACAAATATATCTTCATTGGCAATGACTGAGAGTCAATTGCGAAACCTTGCCGATTGATCTGCCATGGATGTCATGATAATTTTGAATTGGAGGAAAGTACTCTTTTTTGGTTTCTTTTAGCATGAATCACTGTATTGCTCTAACTGCACATGTAACTTTATTTTCTTCGGCTTTTTTTCCATTTGATAACGTATGACACAAACAAAGGAAGATAAAAGAATGCCCCCTGTCTGATTTTATTTGTCCATTGGCCAATAACTTCAAAATAGTTGTTAAGAGTTCTTTTAAACGTTTTAATACACATCTGATTAGTCACTGATGCATGATTTTTATTATTAATTGTTTTTGGCTTTTAACTAGCTTTCAGTAACTACGAGTACTCTCAAATCGTCATTTTGTGTTGATTTGACCTGTTGACACAATTTGTAATGCATTTTTGTTATTCAATGTTTGCTTGTTTAGTGTTATACTTCGTCTCACCTCTCCAAGGGTGACTGATGAATAGAAATATGGTCACTACATGTCTTCTTCCGACCGGTAGTAAAACCCATGCCAAATTGGGGGCGTCCGTTTGGCTGTGTGGGATGTATCAAGTACGCATCCACGTCCAGTCAGAATGTGGGGACATTAAATCAGATGCCAATTGTAGAGAGAAAGTCACGCTCTCTACACGTTAAGAACCCTTGCAACAACTCTTTGAGGGGTCCGTAGGTGGCCTGTTGCTAGGCTAAATTTCTGTCCTTATCCAATATACCCTCATTTTCCCGTGGCAGTTCAAATTTTCCCGACCTGCAACCCAGTTGACCCTTATTACCGGACCTACTATTGTATTTATTGTTTACTTGTTTTCGTTCTGAACATGCATGACATACTTGCCACTGGACGTAAAGCAACCAACAATCAATCAATCAATCTCGTCTCACTATTTTTTATATGTACCACCTTTGATTAAAGTGTTTAGTATTACGATAAATTTTCACTTCTGTTCTCGTACTATGAACAACAAATTTATTGTGTGAAAAATATTTCCGTACTCCTAACAACAAAATTATTATATTTAAAGTTACCTGTGTACGTTATTTTATTTAACGCCATTTTGTTCTAGGTTATTGTTGTCTTTTCGACATTGTTTTACATATTGTATTTATATTGTGTCATAGATCAAATTTATTCGTTTAGTGTATGTTTACTCGTTTTTGTTTAAATTGCTTTTGGATCAAGTTAAGCCATTTCAATTGATATTTTATAGTGTGTCTTTCTATGTTGTAATGTTATACTACTGTTTCAGGTTTGGGTGAAGGTTGGCGCCTGTTAAAACGTTTAAACCAGCTGCATTTGTTTGCACCTGTCCTAAATCATGAACCCATTATTCAGTGGTTGACGTTTGTTGATGTGGTTCATAAATTATCGTTTCTCGTTTTAATATAGATTACACCTGTTTGAATTGTTTTACACTAGTCATTTTGGGGCCCTTTATAGCTTGTTGTTCGGTTTGATCCAAGGCTCCGTGTTGAAGGCCGTACTATGACCTATAATGGTTTACTTTTTATAAATTTTGACTTGGATGGAGAGTTGTCTCATTGGTACTCATTTGCAATTAGGAAATATAATGTTGGTAGCTGTTGGACAAGCTTGATTATTAAATTTATTGGAGGTTTCTCGTAATGTAGCCTTTCGGACTTTTTCACAAATTACAAATAACCACAATAATATAGCCAATGTATTGAAAAAAAGGGGTGTGCATCATACACAAACAAACAAACAACTTTTATCGAACGTACCATATTTTGGTTTGGAAATTATCTTAATATTCATGTCAATTTATCTTGAAATAAATATCAACATAGGTGAACAACACATTATAAATTGTCAGTGGAGTATATGATGAAAGTTTATGTTTCATGCAGTTTCATTTGACTGTTAATATGAGTTATAAACCTCAATTGATAATTTTAATCAGCTATCACGAAAAGTATAAAGGATTGGGGGAAACTTTTCGCAAAAACAACCAAAATAAGATCTACAATTCAGGTTGATGTTTCGAAATATAAACTAGTTAATATAAAGTAAATTTTATTTTTGAAAACATAACAAAATGTTTACATGAACTGTGTTATTTAATCACAAGGAAGATACAATCTATAGACAATATGGACTTCAAACTTTAGACTATACACTAGTTGTTGGAGTGTGAAGCGGTTATAATAAAAAACATATTATTCTTATCGAAAAGGTAAACAATCAATAGATAGTTTACGTCGGTAACTATACGGAAAAACCACAATCAAAGATTTTAATAAAATATATTTATGCTTAACTTTTTTATTTGCACATTTTTGCCATACATTAACGGAAGACGCTTGTTACGTTAATATTTCGAAAAAGGTTTATCTTTTCTTTAAAACAAATAATACAAGATTATTTTTACATAAAACTACGAATCCGACCTATGCGTATAAAACCGAATCCGACCAATGCTTATTTTTAAAAGTTTGATGAATTTCCTTCCATTTTGATTTTATTACCGGTTTTATTTGAGCAATATAAGGACATAAAAGTTAATAAAAACTGAGCAATTATACAATATGCAAAAGGTACGTAATATAAACAAAATGTATTGAAAAATATCTTTTATATGGAAGTAATCGAAAGAACCAAATATTAAGAAAAGTTTGATAGATATTTAATACTATTGATATATTGCTTATTACCACCAAATGGAATCTTTTCATTAGACATATTGATCACATCATTGTATCATCTTATTTTATCACAATTTAGAAAGCTGCTCAAAATAAATGTATTTCGATAAACTTGCACGAAGTCGACACTCCATAACCATCACTAATTACCTGACCGAAACGATAGGTCTGTGTCTAAATTCACTTGCGACCTGTTTTTTTTTTTCGCGGTGTAAGATCTCCATATACCAGACATTTTGACTTAATGTGGATTCGCATTCCAGGTTGACACACCCAGTTTCGCTCTTATTAGAGTTGATTCAAGTCCCTCGGTTTTAAAATTTTACTTTGATTTGAATGATCTAAGTGAATCTTTGAGATTTGAACATTGGTAAATGTCTGTTGTCTTTAAAATTCTCAAATTTTATGTTTTCTTTATTGCTATGAAATTTATAGATGGTATCCTTTTATTTTCATATTTGCTGCACTCGCAGAAAGTACATCGGATACCTACTTTAAATTAAATCATTAAAAGTTCTAATTGGATGAAATCTCTTTAACAAAAAGTGTTAAAATGACAGAAAACCGGATCTGATCTTTTATTTAACCGAGGTATCCTCATTGTGACATTTTAAATGAGTGTTGACTCGGATAGCGGGTGGTACAGGCACGGTAGGAGACGCTTACCCTGTCGACGCACCTGGTATCGCACCTTTTGGAGTTCCACCAAAAGCGAAAATCGTCAATATCCAACTTGTCCTCCATCATGCATTTGGAAAAAAGCATAATAAAATCGAAACAACAAATATAAATTTAAAAAGGATAGAATAACGCGTTCTTAACGTATTACGGTGGAATCAAGGACATACCTCCTAAACGGCAGAAGTGGAAATGTGTAATATTGAGCGTAGCCTCTGTTTTGTCATTAGAAACATTGTATGAATGCTTCAAAATCCAAGATAAAAAGCCTCTTTAGTCTTTAGTCAAAAGCCGGAGCCACCCGCCGTGCAATCAATAATCGAATTATTTGTTTGAAAACCGGTTACCTTCGATGGATTTACGATACCATAACATAGTGAATTGCTGATTTCAAGTCAAGATATACCAATATAATATATATTAAACATTTTGTCTTACCTTTACGCTGGATGATAAATGAATAACGAATATTGTTTCCGTGATGCAGTTTTATTTTGATATCATTAAACAAATATAGTATCTTTTTAGATTTAACATATTTTATATTTATTCCAATCATTCACAACTAAATTTCGATTATTGTTAAAAATAATATTGTTATGAAGTTCCCACTTAAATGCTCAATGATTTAAGTTGACATCACTGTTAAAAGGCTTTATTATTTTACGTAAAAAAGACTTTTTCAAAATTTACCTACATGGAGAGTAACTCTTTGTTTGATTGTTTTTTTTTTTTTTAATTAACAACTTAGATAAATAAAGCATCACATTTTTGCTACAAGCAATGTAGTTTTAGAAATGTTTCCTTATATTTCCATTGGAGATACTAGTAGACCATGGATTTTTTAATTTTGTTATATCCCTGTTTTGCTAAGAATTTCTCATACATTCATAGATTGTAAACCATGCAAACCATTTAATCAAAGTACTACACAGATAATTTTGAAAACAATTATTTAACAGCAAATATACATGTGAAATAATGGAGATGTCCCGGACCATACGACTATTTAGACCATACGCGTATGGTCATGACCATATCGGTAAACTCGTTTGGTTATTAACGGGCTGGACCATGAGTATTAAGACCATATAGGTATTTTTAAAATACATTCTAACTTCTTTCACAGGAACACGGCTTGTTCTATAAATCTAAATCGATACAAGTTACTAACTGAAACCCTTCATCTTTGACATATTGTCTGAATCTTAGTATATATGTTGTCTTGCTTTAGCTAGAGTCAATTTAAAGCTTCTTAACGCTGTCGACAATTTCGTCCGGGCGTTTGGGACATGTGTCTTTTTTTCCTGGCGTTTAGATTAGTTTTTATTTTATTTCTTCTGATTCCCACTTATTCTCACTTTACTAAAATGTTCATGTTCTTATTTTTACAATTTATTTTCAACATAAGAATAGAGGGGCAGCACGTTTCAACTACTGTAACTGTAAAATCGTATAATTAAAATAGGAGCATACACTATTTAAATCACTGAACTAAAAATTATATGAAGAAATTTTAAAATCAAATTGAAACACAAAAATAAAGAATAAATAAAAATAAGGTTCAATGACATAACTGCATATGAGTAGAACAGTTGATTTCTTGTTTAAACTGCATATGAGTAGAACAGTTGATTTCCCGTTTAACGGTTCATTTAAATATATTTTCATTTATTTTCGGTGTCGACATATTGTGTTTTGTGCATAAATCAATCATGACCATGCAGAAATGCATTTATTATAATTTTAACTCCCGAGTAAAATATTTAATTTACTTCATTATTTATGTAACAATGATTATCAAATGATAAGATAAGTCAGATTTCACTTTTAAAGCTTCTTAATTTATGACACCTTGAAGGGTGCAATTGACAGTAACGGTAACTGATCAACGTTTATCGTATTCATTACCCGGACCATATGACTATATACGCATAAGGTCATGACCATACGCGTATGGTCCAAATACTCATATGGTCCGGAACAGAGATACAACACTGTAAAAAAAAATTTTCTGAACTTGCTAGATGGATCAGCCATTATAATCCAATGGGAGTATGGAGATAGAACAGTGTAGTTCTGACAAAAACTCGATGAGTGTAGAAATCTTGTATTCTAGTTGTATAGGGAGATAGACCATTGCAATTGGATCTCAAATATATAGCTATCTCTATTTTTATCAAAAGTGGACATACAACTATAGGATTCACACGACGATATCTTGATATAACTATCAACACAGTTGAACAACACAGAAAAGATTGTACTAAACTGTAGAGCTTTAATAGGTTCGATTTGACAGAAGAGTATATGTTGAAAATTAAACTAAGCCAAACCATTTTGACTTTTCTGTAATAATGTATGCTTTCTCCTACAAAATAGTGCATCCGTATGGCGTAACTTAAATCACGTTATTTTCATACCTGTTGAGTACGTTACAAATATGAAATATTGTTAATATTAACTGTGTATTTAATCAAAGGGATGATAAGAGCTATAGATAATATGGACGAGTTCAAAACATCAGATTATACACTTGTTTTAAGTGGGTGAATTGAAAATAATAATAACGTAACTACTCTTATCGAAAAGGTTAACGATCACTTGGTTACGTCAGTCATACTGATAAAGTTATTTCGAAACCATAATCAGACATTTTTCATAAAATTATCTGTTAAACTTCCTTATCATTTGTATATTGTTTCCCGTTCATTATCGATAGAAAAGCTTTATATGCGTGTTATATCAATATTTTGAAAAATGTTTATCTTTGAAACAAATGATTCTAGTTTATTTTTACAAAAACCGACCTAGAATTTTCATTGGTTTGGCTTAAAATTGTGTTATATTAGAGCAATACAAAGAAACGAAAGTTGGTAAAAACTGAAAAATTATACAATAAGTAAAAAGATACAAAAAAAAAAAAAAAAAAAAAATGTATAGAAAAATTTCAGCTGGAACACACACATGAAGCTTTCATATGAAGTATTCAATAGAGCCAAAACGGAATGCACGATAGCCATTCTATGCTGTGGATTATTTACACATTTGTTTATGCATTAATATTGTTAATTACCTTTTTCTTAGACACATGGACCATCTCCTTTATCATCATATTTGCTGCTCAATATAAATTACAAACAGCCAATTATCAGTCGGCCTGTACAGCTACTAGTCCGTTAGTCTTATTGTTTGACTATTTTACTTTTATTAGTCGTTTTGGGGGCTTTTTATATCTTGCTTTGTGTATGGGTTTTGTTTATTGTTGAAGGCCGTACGGTGACCAATAGTTGCTAACCTTCTATGTCATTTGATCTTTGATGGAAAGTTTTCTCAATGACAATCATATCGCATCTTCTAATGCGGAAAAATCTCTCAAAATCTAAATTTTTGACAAGATTGTCAAGTATTTGTTTTAATTATGGATAGAATCCAAGTGACTGTGGATTGATTGATTGATTGGTGTTTGCTTTACGCCGCCTTAGCGCAAAAGGCTATATCGCGGCGAGAGCTAATTTGAACATTTAACAATTTAAAGTATATCTTTAAAATCGGACAAAAGGTCCTTCAATATACTAAAACTCAAGTCTAAAGCAAAATTGTTTATTTACAAATAAAAACAACACTAAAATAAGGTGATAAAAATTAAAATCATTTTCAATTCATACAGCATTTTTATATTTTATGATATATTCCAACTTCTTTTAAAAATGAAACAATATTTGTAATTGGAACACTATCAAATAAATCATACATATTATTGACATTGAAATGCTTCTTACGAATATCAGCAAAGTCAATACAATTGATTAAAACATGTTTAATAGTATACTTGCAGTTGCAAGGTATACATTGTGGTTCTTCTTCATTTTCAGAAGATATTCATGTGTTATTCTAGTATGACCAATACGGCATCTAGAAATAACACACTGATCTTTCTGCACATAAAAGTATTAACAGGTTTACCTAATTTAGGTTTAATTTCATGTAATTTATTATCAACCTTTTTACTCCATTCATTTTCCAATATATTAAAAACATATTCTCTAATATTAGATCTAAAATCGGTATAAGGTATATCACAGTTAGATAAGGGATCATCCAGGGCATTTTTTGCTTCTTCGTCTACAACCGTGTTTCCATGGATTCCAACATGACTCGGAACCCATAGAAAAATTATTTCTTTATGAAGAATTTTTAAATTCCTCATTACATATAAAATCTTGAGAATTATCGGGTTTTTAATTTTAGTATGTTGTATAGCTTGTAAGCATGAAAGTGAATCAGAACATATTATAAATTTAGATTTGTCTGAAGTAGCAATAAATTTTAAAGCTAAAATTATTGCCTTTGCTTCAGCAGTAAATATGGATGCGGCAGATGACAAACGGAGAGTCGCAGCTCTGCCTCCAAAGACAGCAGCAGATGCAACTCGGTTACCATCCTTCGATCCATCTGTATAAACAGTTGAAAAATCTGAATAATTTGACTTAATTTCAGCAAAATGTTGTTGAATTATAAGAGGGTTTGTTTCGGTTTTTTTGTATTTACGGAGGTCAAATATCATTTTCGGTTTTGGAAGTTCCATGGAGGGCATTTGCAAGTTTCAACTTGTGCAAGAGATTTTAAATCAAATGTGGTTAAGTGTGGTTTTAAACGGATGCCTAATGGAGGAATTTTATTTTCATGTTTTGCATATATGGTTACCAAAACTTCCAATTTACTCACACGTGTGAATAACATGTATGCCTTGCATTTAGTTTGACATTCGTTAGTTGTTAAAATTCTATGTAGTTTTTTAAACGTTTTATTTGTAAATATTTTGTTAACTGAAAATTTCTATTTGCAAATATTTTAATACCTGAATTGTTTTATTTGTAAATATTTACTGTATGAAATATATAAATGATTAAAAGTTGTATATAATGTATAAGATAAAATTGGCTTTTGTGAAGACCACACTAAAATTCGATCATTTGCTGTCTTACTAAAATATATGTAGTTAAGATATATAAAATTAATGTTTTGTCTTTTTTTTTGTTCTTTAAAGTTGTGTTAAAAATGAGTGACTAAAGAATGCGTATAAATGTAAATAATGAATAAAACATGTGTAAAATTGTAGACGTTTTTGATTTATAAATCTTTAGTTTATTTGTCCATACAAACGAAGTCACAATAAGTTCATACCAGTAGCTTTTAACTCCTCGGTTATGAAACCGAGCCCTGTTGAATACCAACAGGTTAATTTACTACTATAAATCTCAAGTGTTTTGCTACAGTCGTGGTTTTCTCTTGGTACTCTGGCTTCAACAACCAATAAACACTGACCACCTTGGTAATGCCTTAAAGTGGCTTAAACACCATAATTAATTATGAAGAATTAAACAAACAGTTACTGTTCACTTTAAATTGAATTTCGATATCATTTTATGATGACATTTTCCTGCTGATACAACACAATTTTTTTTATTCGTTACTTGCCTCATCATGGCCATGAATGTACAAACTATTTGCCACTTCCAAACAGTAGTAACGAAATCAATTAAAAAGACATGATTTTTGTTTCCTTCTGTCAGGAATGCATTTGCACTCATTCTTATTTTGAAAGATAAAAAGGTGCGAGAACAAAAGCAAGTTAGAATTGATGGCACATAATTTACTTCATTTATAAGACAAAACCATGACGAATTTGGGTTCCATACTCAAGAGGATTAAACCCAAATATATTTGAGACACATGGACAATACATAGTTGTACCCGTTTTATTCCCCAGAGGCAGAAGACACTTAAGTGCCCCATTCCTACGGAAATTAGGCTGAGGTTCTGCAAAATTATTTTTATATATTTTTGCAAAAAAGTTGTGGTTAAGTTCTTTGGTCTTGATTGTTTGTAAATAAGCTTCCTTTTTCCTGAAATGAAGAATAAAATGATGTCTTAAAATGACACTTTAGAGTGCCAGACTTCAGGTATGTTTAGTTCCTCCTTTGAATCTACATGTAAATTCATTATACTTGCACCTTTAATTTCATTCTTTACAAGTTGTAGGCAATTTCAGTTGCTGTCAGATTTCAACTTCCTCTTTTGGCCAAAATGGTAAAATTTCTGGCTACCGTAGAGTAAACAAAATTTCATTTTTTCAGGTCAAAAGGAGGGTGGACGTACACTATGCCAATAACTTTTAGGTGTCCGACAATATAGAAATAAGGAAATGTTATATGATTGCCAATGATACAACTATTCACCACAGTTCACTGTGGATGTTAGCAAGTGACAGACATGAACCAACGACAACCAATGAACTACAGGCTCCTAACTTGGGACATGCACATATATAATGTGGCGGGTGCCCAACCTATGATTAAACTATACAAATTAGTTGAAAGGGGTTGAAATCGTTAGATCAGTACAAAGCAGAAAAACAAGTTACAAAAAAAAAAAAAAAAAAACAACACAGACCGGACGTGGCAGGGTATTTACACATTCCTACAACAAACAAACAGTAAGCACAGATCTGAGAATACTCAAAGTTACGGAAAGCTAGTTCAAAGCCAATAAGAACTATTTAAAAATCATATATCTCGAAGACTTAACTATCAATCAGTACACATCCAGCATTAAATGGATTTAGTGTATAGACGTCATTAACAGTGAAAGAAAACATTATCTTGTGCAATGAGAAATTACAGGTATCATCAGATTGTAGAACCGTGAATATGCATATGTATATAACAATGATATATCTTAGTTTGGTTTTAATTTACTGATAACAAAATCAATATTTATACCAATACAACAATATTGAAAGATTTAATTACAGTCTTGAATTGAAAACCTTTTAGAATAAGTTTATTTAAAGGATTGATGAGTTCACCCGAATCGTATCTAAATTTCCGGGCTCGGTAAACAACCGTAAAGATTAGGAAGTTTTCTACAGGTACAGCTAAACTTGCAAACCAAATTATTTGTATCTATGGAAGAATTTAGTAAAGGTTTTATGTAGTTTGTGGTAACGAAATCCCTGACTTAATTATTTATCAGTAATACAGATTACGCTCAGTGAAATCCAAAACGTCACTAGACACGATCATACTTTGTTTAGATTATCTTTAACTATTGGAAACATTTTTAATTGTGGCGAGCGAATCGAGCCAAACATATTTTGAACATATTGAATATTTGGGGCAAGAATATTTATATTCATGTTTGATAAGTCAAGATCATTTCTTTTCACCTAAATGGGGGCTAGAATATTTATTCCCAAAATCTGCCAGTCCCCCTCATAATCAAATCGTTGTCCCCTTAGTAAGCATGGCAGGACCTTGATTTAGACAAATACTAAATAAAATAAACCCTCTGACACGTGGCTGTGACCTTATAGTAGTTGTTGCCATGAAGCAACTGATTTTTGAACTGATATTTGACATTTTACCAATTATATTGAAAATACTATACAATTGATAGACAAAAACGATATGGCAAAATGATAAGAACAGCAAACCATCACCCAGAAATATGTCGACATGATCATAATTGCCAATTAACTCCATGTAGGAAGACATCAAAAGTTATGAAGTCAACAACTTTAAATAAATAATATAAAAGATTTTGTTTTACCATTTTTGTTACCTTAAGATTTTGGAATTATAGTAGATACAGAAAAAACAGCAAAAATGGTCAACTTGATAAAGTCTAAAATGTGCTGATTGTTTATATATTTAATAAAGATGAAAAACAAAATACCAATAAGGCATAGTTTTACACTGTAAGCAAACTTTTCAGATTCTCTTCAAAATTTTTATGTAGGTTTCCACTCGTCAATGCAGGACAGGAGTTCAATAATCAGAAAATTTGAAATGGGAACCATTTATTTAGGATGGGTGCATGTAAAAATTAATTATTTATTGTCAATGCATGGAAACTTCATCTGTTACTTACTGTGTGAAGGTCTTTGGGCGACAGTTGTCCAAGGCTCTATATTTTTTCTGAGTTTTTGAAAGCAAAATAGTCAATGTATGGCTGTATAAAAAGAGACAAAGACACCGAAGGGCAATCAAAAATCAAAAGTCAAAGGGTATATTTTACCCAAAACTGCACTGTTTTATTTAAGTATACAGATTCATAAGCGTTTGATAACAAGATAATAATTTTCTTCATTGAATAAATTCCCACAATTGAATTCCTGCCTTAAAATTGGCTTATGTTATTAAGAATCTAGGCTACTACCCTAGATAATATACAATTGAACTACCACCAAGGGATAGGTACCAGGCTTTTGTAGTTTCAAGGATAGAGGCTGCCATAAAAACAAAGTATCGAAATGAAAGAGCATGATTTTGATTGATTGTTGGTTGCTTAACGTCCAGTGGCAAATAGTTCATTATGTTCAGGACGAGAACAAATTTACAATATATACAATAGGTATGTCCTGTAATAGAGGCCGTCCGAACTTACACCTGTATTTTTCTTTTGAAATCATCCATCATATCAACTGGCCCTCGCCAATAGTATAGGCTTATACAATCGAGACTCCTTTATCCTCAAAGAAAAGATCGTTAATCTTGTTCCTACTTTTCCTGCCAAAGAAGAAAATACAAAAGCAAAATAGGATTCATTTGAATGTGGGAAGAAGTGAGATCTTTGAAGCTGATGGAAATGTCATTAGTATCAACAATGAAAGTGCCCGTGGTTAGTATGAATAAAGCAGTAATTTCTAAATAAGATAGTACATGTATGTACAATAGTATAATGCAATCTTTAAAAAAAGAGCAACTTTCACAACTCTTTTATGAGGGCCTCGGTGGCCGAGTGGTCAAAGTAGTTCATCTAGTGTAGTCCTTAGCCAGTCAACACAGAGAATTGTGAGTTCGAAACACCAACTCCAAACTTAATCGACTAAGATTGTCAGTTTTCCTATCGAAGGTCGGTGGTGTCCTTCACCAATAAAACTTGGCCGCCACGAAATAGCAATTATGCGCTAAAATTGGCGTTAAAATTCAAAACACTCTATCAGTCAATCACAACTGATATGCCTTTACAATCTTGTAATGAAGGGATAAAGTGCCCAAAATACAGAAGGGAATATAGTGGCATTTGTTTTCTCAGATCTGGCTATGCTTAATGATCATTTAATATAAGAAGTACCATTCTGATAAAAAAAAAAAAAAAAGAAATATTTGAAACCATAAGGGATATGAATGAGCAAGCTATACAAAGAGAAGAAAAACGAATGGATGTGATGATTAATATACAGAGAGAAATGAATAAAACAACATATAGAAAGAATCAAAGCTACGTATGCAATATTAAATATATTGAAAAATGACAATCAATGAATCCGGTATTGATTTCCTCCTCTTAGGTTTCCGATCCAGATTGGAGAGTCCTTTGATATTAATTGACGTTTTAGTTTGAAGTATTGTTTTATTTACGAAAATTGTTAATCAAAGTTATTGATTTTCAACTTTTAATGATTTTGTACATTCGATGACAGTTTTGATTTTAGCGTTGTTGCAAAATGAGTCATATACATTTTTTAGTGAGACATTGGTATTGATTTACTTGCGGAAGCGTCAACGGCATCGTTAACATATTGTCAAGTCCATCTCAAGAAATATGAGACCTAGGTTTAACCGACTTCAGACAGTTTGCTTTCTTGAAGATTTAATGTAAATTTTGGGTCAAAAAACGGGCTTATTTGCCCATACCTCTTTATGAAATTTGTTCAGTTTTTGTGATTAATTCCATATCTCATGAAGAAGCCATTGGGTAGAGTTTCAGTTTAGAAGTTAAAAAAGTTATCATCTGCCAAATTTTGCATCGTTCATTCCCGCCAAAGAGAATAAGATTGATTGATTGATTGATTGTTGGTTGCTTAACGTCCAGTGGCAAATATTTCATGCATATTCAGGACGAGAACAAGTTCACAATAAATACAATAGGTAGGTCCGGTAATAGAGGTCAACTGGGTTGCAGGTCGGGGAAAATTTGGACTGCCACGGGAAAATGAGGGTATATTGGATAGGGACAGAAATTTTGCCTTGCAACAGGCCACCTACGGACTCCTCAAAGAGTTGTTGCAAAGGTTCTTAATGTGCAGAGAACGTGACACTCTCTTTACACGAGGCATCGGAATTAACGTCCCCATTCTGACCGGACGTGGCTGCGTACTTGATACATCCTGCACAGCCAAACGGACGCTCCACTTTGGCAAGGGTTTTACTGCCGGTCGGAAGAAGACCTGTAGTGACCATATTTCTATTCCCTAGTCACCCTTGGGGAAAAAGAGAATAAGATACAAGGTGGACATTACGCGGTTTAATAAAAGGTGTGATGAATTGAACGCACTATTTTAGAGAAAACAGAATGGATAATGTGTCATTCTTGAAACATTCTGGCTTGAGGTCAGAGAAGAGTAAACAGTCTGCTTTTTGCAAAAGATGGAGAAGACTTGAACATGAATACAGGCTACCCAAAATATTATAATATTATAATAGTATTCGGGCAGCAGTGGTTTCAGCTGGAAAAAGATAAATGTATTTATTTGGATAACAATGTATACTTACATTTAGGCAGTGGTATCAGAATATATATATACAATTATTATGTTATTTATCACGCATTTAGAGGTAATTAATGCATCATAACAAAATTGCATTGTCAAGTCATGGTATTTCGTCTTTATGGTTGTGCCCAGTTAATTCGGCTTCTGTTGGTGTGCCCTAGTTGTTGGACTGCTGTTGTAATGCCCTATGTGCTGGGCTTGTTTATATTGTGCCCAATTGTCATGAAAGATTGGCATTTTTTTGTACGACAATTTGATTGTGCTGGTTGTCAGAATCTGAAGGCAAGACAGCAATCAACGAATTGTGTACTGCTGCACTGCTGCACTGAAGGATGATTTGTTGTGCATCTGTCAGTGCATTTAATGTTATTTACATACATGATGCTACTTTTTAGCCATTTGTAAATAACAATGGTTTATCAATAAGCATATGCTGATGCAGTTGGTAATATTACTTTATAGCATTAAAGCTAAATATTTAATTCATAAAATATTTGTTAATATTTCAAACTAGAAGTTTACTTTAAGCTATGTTTTTCAGATAGTACCAATGGCTGTGACAAAATCTTGATTGTCGAGAGAAAACAAGAAAACGCCCAGAGAACGGAGTCTCAATCCTCCGTGTCCCCTGAAGCAACATAGGCTTTTAAGCCAGAATTACTGAGTCAGTTCTCCATTTTAATGCACAGAGGTAAGCCGTCAGCGGAAATCCCTGCTGTTTTGAAGCAAGAGGAAAATATTTCCGAAATTTATGAGCAAGGAGGGGTTGCGATTGATGACTCGGAAAGTGTTTGACAAGTAGATTTACCCGCAACTAATCCTATTGCAGCTATAGAAAACCCAAGCATAAAACAAAAACTTAGGCAAGATACATATACTGATCTTTCGTTATAGTTACCACACAATTGTACACCAAATGTCAAGAAAGGGCTTGCAGTTTCAAGTTTCTTACAATTACACTGTCACTGGTTCCCGACAAGCTTAGTTGAATTTTTCGAAATACTAAAGATTTTCAACCACAGGAACAGTCAGACACACAAGGGTCGTCAAACTGCTACCATGTGGCGATGGCTTATCAGACACCTTTTAAGACATTTGACATGCAGTTATTGGTTCCAGCATAGAAGCTAACTGTAGTCTCAGTTTTAATACTTGCCAGATGTATATTAGGTTACATTTTCCCATATGATAAGACATGACCACAATTGTTTTCACAATCTTTTGTTTTATTAATTTTCCACATTATTTATATATATGTTTGTTGTATTGATTGCACAGAAAAATAGAACTTTTTGACATCCAGTCAAGACATGTTGAATATATTGAAGGAAAAAAGGAATGTGTTTTTGAAAGATTCTTTTGTTGTATAAACAATGGATTGATGGACTTTATACATGAAACAGGTACGACTTTTCATCATTTCTTTTGATCTCTTTATATTTTATGTAATTATCAATTTTTTGTTTATCTTTATCATTTTTTAAATTAACATATCTAACCAAAAGGTCGGACTATTTTGTTATTGCAGATGCCGCACTGGAAATGCAACATGCGACACTTGACAAGAAATATGAATTATTAATATTGAGTAAATGAGAGGAGAAGCAAATCTATAAGCATCCCCTATAAAATGCTTGATTTAGACAGGCAACAACGAAGAATCAAAGTGGGGGTGGTTGGGGCTAGAAATTATGTTTATTTTAATATTATAGAAAAAATTGGATGATTGTTTGACTTCGCGACCACAAGTGCTCCGAAAGGAAAATTTTAGTATGATTTTAAAATACTTCATAAAATGTATAAGGGGAGTTCCAATATACATATCAACGTAATAATTTCTGTATAACAATAAATTTGATTTAATTCGTTTTTCCCCTTGTTTGTAGCTATGGTTCTGGCTTTATGCGCTTAAAGACAACTTGATGTCCTCACCGATGATGATGATGATGATGATGGAAATGGCAGGACGATATACCTGCACAACTTTCTGAAATTTCTTAAAGAATATACCAGACCTACAGATGTAATCAAAGAAATAAAAAGATGTAATATTACCAAGGAGTTGAAAGGACATACAGGGGGATTGAAAGAAATTAATAGTCAGCTTGCTGTTGCTGTTAAATGAATATTGCGTTATATTTTTCTCCATGCTGAGCACCTTTCTATATGCCATAAAATAGTAGATCAAATTGAGAAAAAGTGTCATGAGAATAGTAGTGAAAATACTAACGATTTATGCATAAAAGAGATATACAAACCTAGTGTAAAAACAGAATACCAAAATTTGAACACTGAAACATACATACTTCAAACTTATTATTTCACGAATCTGAAATGGATACTTTATTTGTTGACTATAAGAATGACTTTTATGAGGGTGATTGGAAAAATATGCTTATTCGAGCATCATTTTAGCAAAAGTTCATTTTTCAACGCTGAAGGAACAGAGACGAAAATTTCTGATCACACTCAAAAATTGTCATGAAATTCAAAGTTTGCTTTTGAAGACATCAAAAGATGCAATTATTGAAAGAACAAAAAGGAGACAAATTGATGTCTTATATCTATCTATTCTCAGTATTGCAAGAAAGTTAGTAAGCTTAAATCTAACTGCATGATCACTTTCAAGTATCTGTTTCGTGCAATACCTGCAAAACTTAAAACTATTGGATCTTGTTTTCCTAAAAAAAAAGCAACTTGTTTCTATTGTCATTGATTTCGTTTAATTTTTTTATTGTTTTAAATATTAGAATATAACCACAATGTTGGCAAACTATGTAGCTTATAAGTATGACTAAATTCTATTAGGTTTTCAAATTGATCTGTAAGGTTTTGTAGCTTTTCTCTTCCAAGCAGCCCCTAACCCAGGCAAAAATTGCACCTGGAATAGTCTCTTCAAAAGGGAAGATTTTGCTGACTGGCTTTTCATTTCTGCAACATGTAGTTTGTTTATAATAGACTGCCTTCTGATCTCAATCATACTGTCTTTAAATTCTATAATTGGCTTATACATGTTATAGTTCATTAAATTACTTTCAGTTCTTCATTTGCTGAAAATTGTAAAATTATATCTTTGATCGGCCACATTTTGGTGATATTTCACTATATTTTACCCTTAATTCGTTTTTATAGATATTTGTATACGACGTAAACTTGAATCGACCACTTTTCAAACTGATAATTTTACTATTTTTAATCTTGAAGTCAGCCACTTTATCAAGGATACTGGAATTAAACGTGGTCTTAAATCAGTCAATTTTATTGATTATTGCATTATTAGTTACCTTAATCCGAAACTATAGTTGTTATATTATAAATCATTTATCTGTTTACATTTCATTTACTGTTATTCATGTTTTCAAACGTTAAATTCAAGTATGAATAAATATGTTAATGTTAAATTTGTACTACTGTGTTGAACAGTAATAGATTGTAATATTTTATCATTCACAAGGCATTCCTGGCACACCCATGGCTCAAAAGGAGTAGCATTTACACCAACACATTTCCAATGAAACCATAGATCACAACATTCACAAAGAATAAAGTTTTTTAGAGGCATTACTCTTGTTAGATTACCTCTCAATATGGTTACATACACTGTATGATATAGTTGTCGTTAAAATTGCCGCCACGAAATTCCGGAAGTAAACAAACGCGGTCGCTGAGCAACTAGCCCCTATCCAAGATGGCGACGATAACCGTGAAGTTATGTATTCGGTAGCGACTATCATTTTGTAACACAAAGCACCTTTTTTGGATCCTAGTAAATGTGAAGGGTAATGGTCATCTCCTTTGGCTATAACTGCAAAATTTGGTATTGAATTGGATGAAATATTGGAACTTGTCACTGGGCTAAAACGTATTTTAAACTGTTTCTAGATCGATTCATTTAATAAGTTAACATGTGTCACTACGATCTAGCAGCAATATACCAACTTTACCTGCATATGGGATATACATTTCCAATTTCCCAATTGGGTATTCTAGAGCCCCTACTGAGACTTCACAAAACGTTACCAGTGTCTTAGAAAAAAGTTGATGAACCAGGGTTAAGTCAAGACGTCCTTTTTATAAATCAAAAGTTCATAGCTTAATGTAACGAAACAGCTTTTAGTATTATTATTGTTTGTATTTAGTGAAAAGGGATATAATAAGAAAAAAAAACTACTCACATTAGAAATCAGGAAATTATGGTTTAACACCTACTACTAAATCATCGAACAAAGAAAAAGGTGAAGCCGTGGAACATGTTTAATAAACAAATATTCTTGTTTGCTTGTATGACTACCTATTTATGAAAATACTAAACCACTCAATAATAAAATAATAATAGATAACCTACTATATTATTCAAGGTTAATAGATCTGATTGCACCTTGTATTTATAGAGACCACTGAAGTTTTCTGGAAGTTGTGATGATCTTTAAACATTCACCACATATTGTAACAGGATATAAACATAGCATGTACAAGGACATAATTTAGACGAAGAGTGAAACCACTAACAGTACAAACATTGAGAAACCTGTTGAGGTTTAAGTATGACACAGGGAATGCTGTATTGGACCATAGAGCAACAAGTGAAAGGATTTTATCACATAACTGTGGCATTAATATTTATGTTGCTGGAAATTGCTTTTATAAATGTATGAAATGAGAGAGTATGCTGCATCAATGCTTAGCCATGCCAAAATAAATATTTTTTTCCTGACGATGTCATTACATTAATCGGATAGTTTATCAAATGTGTAGCCGATATGGAGATTAATCAACCAGATCATGCAAATTTTCAACCAGAAATATATAACCATATTTTTAAATCTTTATTATTAAGTCATTAATGATGTTTGCAATTTTTTTAGTTTAAAAAAAAACCCGACTCTCTCCGTATTTTCATTCATCTTTTTTTTTGTAACATTTAACTCCAGGAGTAAACGTGCTCTTTGCATTTTATATCAAATGAGGTTTAACATTTCACAATAATATATTAAATTTTGCATATCATCTGTCCAATAATTAATTGATTTGCTTGTGTGTTGTACTTGGTTTGATCTCATACACAGATGTAAAATATTTGACTTCTAACAGTGCAAAGATAACTGACAGATAATGGTTTTATACTGTGACATCTAAAATCAACAGCATCCTCTAACTTATAGATACATTCACCTCATGAAGATAAGAATAAAATGTAAATTTGGCCTTGGATGTTAGACTGTCCCTTGAAAACTGATGCCAACAGACATGTAATGTTTTAAAGTTGATCATCTTTTAATTATCTGCATTCACAACATGTACAGCACGCAAGAACAAAATTGAAATGGTGTTAAATTTTAGTCCAAAATTTAACCTCCGTTGACCCCTTTTGAAATCAAAATTCTTAAACCTTATTGCCCATTTACA
This sequence comes from Mytilus coruscus, assembly GCA_017311375.1. Classification (NCBI taxonomy): domain Eukaryota; kingdom Metazoa; phylum Mollusca; class Bivalvia; order Mytilida; family Mytilidae; genus Mytilus; species Mytilus coruscus. The sequence goes on along the minus strand of CM029607.1, from coordinate 3,265,996 downwards.
TACAATGCATAAGTAAACTATACCCATGTTTTTAATGCCGGCACTAAGGATTAAGTACAGTTAAAAGCATGGATTGAATACCAATTTAAGTTACAGTAACCCGTATACTGATGGCTAAAATGTTGGTATGTCTCCTATTCCCGAACCGTTGCCACGCATTATGGCCAAATCAATCATATCGCTAATGACAAATGAATTTGAGGATGACCTGGGCATAATTCTGTCACAGGTCTTCGACCACATGTAACAGGAATATGCTTGTACCCAATCCCTATCAAATAAGACCATTTCCTTAGATAAATGCTTTTTGTGAAATATTTGTTTTGTTTTTATTGCGATTAAGATTATAACAAAATGTTGACTGCTGTACCCTATTTTGACATTTTACCTATTGTGTCTGTTTGTTTTGTTCACGCATCGTTGTCAATTTAATGGAATTTGATGCGACTGTCATACAAGTGAGAGGTTTAGCTAGCTATAAAATCAGGTTCAATCCACCATTTTCTACATAAGAAAATGCCTGTACCAAGTCAGGAATATGACAGTTGTTATCCATTCGTTTGATGTCTTTGAGCTTTTGATTTTGTCATTTGATAAGGACTTATATCTAGAAATTGACTATGAGTGTCGGTTGAAAAATAAACTTTACGACTAAAGAGATAATTTCAGCTTTCCAATTGTGAACTTTTCATTTTTAAACCAAGAGTTCCAAATGGTGAAGTTGAATTTACGGACGGCATCACGAGTTGGTTGACCGTTTTGGAATATCCGTTTCACAGATGATATCGGATATGTTCCTTATGTCGTAAACACAATCCTGTTCCCCAGGGTGACTGGGGAATAGAAATTTGGTCACCTGGTTTCTTCCGACCGGCAGTAAAACGCTTGCCAAAGTGGGGCGTCCGTTTGACTGTGCAGGATGTATCAAGTTTGCAGCCACGTCCGGTCAGAATGGGGACGTTAAATCCGATGCCTCGTGTAAAGAGAGTGCCACGCCCTTTGCACGTTAAGAACCCTGCAACAACTCTTTGAGGGGTCCGTAGGTGGCCTGTTGCAAGGCAAAATTTCTGTCCCTATCCAATCTACACTCATTTTCCAGTGGCAGTCTAAATTTCCTGACCATCATCCCGGATGGCCTCTATCATTGCAAGACCTACCTAATGTATTTATTGTTAACTTGTTCTCGTCCTGAACATGCATGAAATATTTGCCACTGGACGTAAAGCAACCAACAATCAATCAATCCTGTTCCCTTTTCACGAATGTGACCCACTGAATTAGACTATTTAACGGGTGTGTAATAACATGAGCAGCACGACGGGTGCCACATGCGGAGCAGGATCTGCTTACCCTTCTGAGAACCTGAGACCACCCCTAATTTTTAGTGGGGTTCGTGTTGCTGTTGTACCCCTATGTGCGACATTTTTACCTATTGTGTCTGTTTGTTTTGTTCACACATCATTGTCAATATAATGGAATTTGATGTGACTGTCATACAAGTGAGAGGTTTGCCTAGCTTTAAAACCAGATTTAATCCACCATTTTCTACATATAAAAATACCTGAAACAAGTCAGGAATATGACAGGTGTTATCCATTCTTTTGATGTGTTTGAGCTTTTGATTTTGCCATTTGGTTAGGGACTTTCCGTTTTGAATTTTCCTCGGAGTTCAGTATTTTTGTGATTTTACTTTCGCCCTATGTGTCACGTAATATTTGGAACCTGACGACGATTTGCCAAACTTTTCACTGGATTTTGATGATGAGGTCAAAATGGAAGAAACCGGTAAAGACGATTTAGGAGTTTGGCAAGCATACATGACTTCGACAAATTAACCAACTCTCAGAAAACTCAAATGCAGAAAAAAATTCCAAGGGGCTGCGGAAGCCTTCATGAAATGGAGGGAACAAAGAATGTGAGAATATCCCCCTTTTGAAGCATTTGTTTGCCGAAATCATGAACACGTGTCTTCAGCGGTTTTTTGTAGAAGTCCGAAAACAAGATGGACTTGAATATCCCCCAAAATCACAGATTATATAATTTGCAGACTTTTAAGACATTTGAGAGATGAGGAAATCCACGACAAGAACTTTCTGAACGAAAACAACATTAGGTTTGCCGTTTTCCGTAAGGTATTAGACGCTAAAATGAAGGAATTAGCCTCCAGGGGAAGAAGATTTGTTTTTAAACTTGATCCAAACGAAGTCGACTATTTGCACTCAACCTGGCCACATTTGCAGAACATCAATCATTCTTTACGTAAAAGGAGTAGTTGTTTTTGCCCTTAACTTGGCGAAAACTTTGACTGTGTGCACTCAGTTTTGCAAAGAAGGCATACCTTTCATGGCAAATGATTATTTTTTTTCTTATGTGCAAGAAAAGTAATAGTATTGAAATTGTCAAAGAATATTAGAATGGAATTTTTGGAATATTGTTTGCGCTCAACCTGGCAAATAAATAAGTTGCACCCAACTTGGAAAGTATCACTGGGTTGTATACCTTACATGGCAAATGCTGATTTCTTTCTAATGTGCAAGAAAAGTAATAGTAATAAAGTTGGTAAAGAATATTTGAAGGAATTTTGGGAATACTGTTTAAAATCAACCTGGCAAATAAATAGTACCCAACTTGGCAAGTATCACTTGGTTGAATACAAAATACTGCACCCAACTTGGCAGAGTGATTCTTCCATAAGGTTGAGAATAACATATTGTCAAAGAACTTGATATTTTACATAAAAGATAAATTGGAATAACTAGTGGTTAATGATTAAAATTTAAAATTATGTGTTTGGTTAATGATGTACAGATTGATAAAGGAGCTTATGAGTCCATCGCCACTGAAGATACGGGTACAAAGCATTGAAGGAATCATCCGTCAATAACTGTTTCTTCCTCTTCTTCATCACCAACTATTTCTTTCAATGCTTAAATAGGGTATTTGTAGTCCGTATTAAACTCATCTTGTTTGCACACTATAATGATATCGTCGTCTTCCTTACAGAACCCATCTGTAACAACATTGTGTTGTTCTGATACAAACTTCAAAATAAAGCATTTGGAATACAATATAACATTAACGTGAATGAAATTTGCATAAAAAGCTTTTATACCATACCTTGTTATATGGTTGTCCGAGTTGTGTTAATTTATCATAGAATTGAGGACAGAGCTCTATGTACGAGAGAGATACCCGTATACTCTTTTTCACAAATTTAACAATTTTGCAATAGACAATTTTTAGTTTCAATTTCGGGCTAGTACCAAAATACTAGCAACTGAGCTAAGGATACTCACGGGAATTAGAAGTCCACCAGCATCGTCACAATGGTTAAATTCAAAACTTTAATACCAACGTTGATGCACAAGATGAACCAAAGCAATTTTATCTGCTGCCATACACTTTAAAACAGTAAGAACAACATTTATTTCTTCAATAATAACAAATATTACTGTTCTTAAAGTTAAGGGAAAATAACATTTTTCACAATAACAGACAAAAAATGTATTACTTTGGGTGACAAAAAAATCAATTATGACAGAAACCTATATTATTATCAAAATTTGATCACCATCCAAATTCAGACGATATCAAGCTTGAATAGTGTGTCCAAACTTGCCCCAACTGTTTAGGGTTGACCTCGTATCAGGCTGCGCTCAGCGAAGCATTTTATCTTCATTTCACTTCCATACTTTTTAATCCGTATGTATGGCAGGTTTTTCTGGCATATTTTGTTTGTACTGTATTAGATCTTTGATCATATGTTTTGCATGCTGTATCATGATTTGCTAGTTGACTTTTCTCTTTGGTCAGCTTGATATCCGTGTTGGTCATGTAGTTTTAGTTTAAACATATTTTATTTACTCAAAGTAAAATGGATTGGACACAAGTAAGCCATACTTATGAAGTCCGCTCCGAATAACAATAATTTACAATACAATATTAATAATATGAGCATGCAATATCAAAATAAACAATACTTTACGAGTCTATCAATTGAGAAAAAAAATGAAACAGAAATAAATGTAAACATTGGAAATGATGATGATGATGACGTGGATGTACCGTAAATACACTTTTCTACATAACAAGAAATTTCTCAGACCTTTTAATAAATTCGAATACGTGTGAATATATTCACGTTTTGTTCATACGAGAGATTCGGATTACCAGAAGTAAGTAACTTAACATTCAGTATAAGGTCATCAGGAAGCCATCTTAGATTGTTCATCAGAATTTCTCTCTGGTGTGTATATAAAGAGCAGTCGAAAAGGAAATGGTGTACAGTCTCAATGTTACATCCACAAAAGCAAGATGGATCAGCAATTATATTGACTCTAAACAAGTCATAGTTCAAGATGATTGATTGATTGATTGTTGGTTGCTTAACGTCCAGTGGCAAATATTTCATGCATATTCAGGACGAGAACAAGTTAACAATAAATACAATAGGTAGGTTCTGTAATACGGGCTTCAAATATTAAGGTCGGAGAAATTTAGACTGCCACGGGAAATGAGGGTATATTGGATAGGGACAGAAATTTAGCCTTGCAACAGGTCACCTACGGACCCCTCAAAGAGTTGTTGCAAGGGTTCTTAACGTGCAAAGAGCGTGGCACTCTCTATACACGAGGCATCGGATTTAACGTCCCCATTCTGACCGGACGTGGCTGCAAATTTGTACATCCCGCACAGCCAAACGGACGCCCCACTTTAGCAAGGGTTTTACTGCCGGTCGGAGGAAGACCAATGGTGACCATATTTCTATTCCCCAGTCACCTTTGGGGTCATAGTTCAAGAAAGATGAGTAGCATCTGAATTGTGTTAGAATCATATTTAGTTTCCTCGGTCCATATAGATAGTGCTTAGGTACATCTTTATTTGTGGTATTTAACCTTTTTAATTGGATTTTAAACTTTGATATAGAGTCTGATTTTCGAAGGGACAAATCGGTATGATTCCAAAGTCTAATAGTTGATGGTATAAAAGATTCTTTAGTAAGAGATAATCTACAAAAGGAACAATGATGTCATTGCCATTTCTCAAGGGATATGCAGTTGTGCTCTGTACACTAGGTGGAACAAGTTTGCATAGATAATCCGGAGCTTGGTTGTGTTGAATGTTATAAAACATTTGTAATTTTCGTCTTTTCCTCCTGTCAGCTAAAGTTTCCCACCCAATTTCCTCATACAGATTTTCAGATTTTGTAAATATAGGTAAACCAGTAACTATTCTAGCAGCTTCTAGCTGCAAACTTTCAAGTTTATTAGCATATCCTATCCCGCAATTATCCCAAACTTCAGTTGCATATTCAAAATTGGTCTTATAAATACTAAATAGAGTTGTTCTAAGTTTTTCCTACAAAGTTGATACTTGAGTTTTCTCAGGATATTTAAATGTTTCGTAACACTGATAATCAGATTGTCTATATGACTATTCCACCGAGCATCAGAGCAAAACGTTACCCCAAGGTGTTTGTGACATTTTGTTATAGGATTTCTTTATCATTTAAGCAGAATTTTAGAACGGGTGCATCATTATTTGAAAAAATCATTATTTCTGTTTTGTCTGGATTAAAAGACATAAGCCACCTCCGTGACCATTCGTTCAGCTCTTCGAGGTCACGACCAATAACAGTTTTATATGTTCTTGGTCGTTCCCGAGTAATTAAACGAAGTGTCATCCGCATAGAGTCTAGTTAGAGATGTGAGTTTCTCTGCAATGTCATTTATATATATTATAAATAATATAGGACCAAGTACTGAGCCTTGAGGTACTCCAGCTGAAAGACTGCAAAATGAGGATGATGATTTATTAATCACAACTTTTTGTTTCCTATCACAAAGATAACTCTCAAACCAGTTAAGTAAATTACCATGTATTCCGTAAGCTTTCATTTTATACAAGAGCCCTCTATGCCAAACCTTGTCAAAAGCTCTTGAAAAATCACAAAAGACAAAACAACTTATTTCCTTCTTTTCTAGTGAGTTAAGAATACAATTATACATTTCTAGTAGTTGATGTACAGTTGAATTTTTGGCAAAATCCAGACTGATATTCATATATTAGTTTATTCATATGTAAATGATTATATACATGTTTAAAAACAATTCGTTCCATGATTTTACCTACACAGCTTATTAAAGAAATTGGTCTATAGTTTGAAGGTAATGACGAATCACCTTTTTTAAAAATAGCAATAACATTTGCAATCTTCCAGCTAGACGGATACTTACATTGTTGAAGAGATTTATTTAATATTATTTGTAAAGGAACCGCCACTTTCTTAGGGCAAATTTTCAGCATTCTGTGACTAATCAAATCTGGTCCCGATGCCTTATTCGGATCAATAGTTTTGATAATATCAATTATTTCATTTTGATTTATGTATATATCTTGAATATAAGTATTAGTTTTTCTTTAAACTCTGGAATAGGTACATTTTCTTCCTCGAGTTTGGATATCAAACCAAAGTATTTGTTCAACAAGTCGCACTTCTCACTATCCTCATAAACTATGTCACTGAAATCCTCATCTTTTATTGTTGTATAATGTTGTTTCGATTTCATAATGAAATTTCACATTTTGTTACATGTACATATGGTGTTTCATGAGATTGCTGTGTATAAAGTAAAATCACAAAAATACTAAACTCCGAGGAAAATTCAAAACGGAAAGTCCCTAACCAAATGACAAAATCAAAGGCTCAAAGTACTTATATATGTCACCAAACGAATGGATAACAACTGTCATATTCCTGACTTGGTAAAGGCATTTTCTTATGTAGAAAATGGTGGATTAAACTTGGTTTTATAGCTAGCTAAACCTCTCATATGTATGAAAAGTCGCAACAAATTCCATTATATTGACAACGATGTGTGAACAAAACAAACTGACATGGTAGGTAAAAATGTCAAAATTAGGAGTACAAATATATTTTGTTTAAGATTATGCATTATGTTACATTTTTGAAGGTATAGTACTAGTTTTATCCAGGCATAATACGTTTTAAATAGTAACTTTCATTGGTTCAACTTTTGTGTTGATAATTCTTATTGGATTTGCTAATAGATATAAGAAGATGTGGTATGAGTGCCAATGAGACAACTCTCCATCCAAGTCAAAGTACGGTCTTCAACACGGAGCCTTGGCTCACACCGAACAGTAATCTATAAAGGGCCCCAAAAATTACTAGTGTAAAACCATTCAAACGGGAAAACCAACGGTCTAATCTATATAAAAAACGAGAAACGAAAAACACTTATGAACCACATCCACAAACTACTGAACATCAGATTCCTGACTTAGGACAGGTGCAAACAAATGCAGCGGGTTTAAACGTTTTAATGGTACCAAACCTTCACCCTTTTTCTGAAACAATAGTGTAACATCACAACATAGAAAGACACACTATAAAATATCAACTGAAATAGCTTAACTCAATCAAAGGACATATTAACACGAGTGAACATACACTGAACAAATAAATTTGACCTATGATACAATGCAAATACAAAATAAATAAACTAAGGAAAGAATAATAAAAGTAACATGTTATATCGGTATGAAATGTTAAACAATTTAAGAAAAACAATATGCTCGAACAAAAATATCAGCCATTTGCAATAACTTTAAACACAGGTAAATGAAAATAATTTTGTTGTTAGGTATACGTGTACAATTCAATAGAGAAAGGACATATTTTACAAAATAAATAATTTTGATGTTCATAGTACGAAGTGAAAATTTATAATAGTACCAAACACTTATCAAAGCTGGTATATAGACCAGATATAACCCTGAATAACATTAAATAACAAAAAGCATTACAATAAGTATCAACAGGTCAAATAAACAAGAAAGTACGATTTGAGAGTACTCGCAGTTACTGACAGCTAGTTAAAAGCCAAAACAAATAATAATAAAAAATCATGCATCAGACTAAAATCAACTAAAACACATCCCAGGGATTTAGTATTTTAACGTCATGGACAGTCAAAGAAGACATGACTTGTGCAATGCCAAAATAAATGTATCGACAGGCAGTAGGATAGTTAGTTTAACCTCTTTATAGATCAACATGAACGTGGGTGTGTCTTTATACATCCCGTTTGAAAAGAATACAAATTTAGTTATGTTTTAATTTGCTGATGACAAAATCGATATTAGTGCCAATGTTAACAATATTCAAAGATCTAATTACAACATTGGTAAGATAACCTTTACTAATAAGTTTATTTAAAGGTTCGATGAGTTTACACGGATCACATAGTGATTTCCGCGCTTTAAGTACAATATTACCGTAAAATTTAGGATGTGAAATACCGTTTTAAATTTAGAAATGGTTTATATAATACTTATTTAGTATATAAGACCCAGTAATTGATTAAATCATCACTTTTCTAGAACCATCTGTCTGTAATAGACTTACAAGGTAGGTTCCATTTAATTAGGTCCTTTTGCCTCCTAGTCTATTTTAGTCTTCGACTATGCAATTTGGCTGATACATTAAGATTTTGACCCGTTACAATACGAAACTTTGTTTAATTCTTTAAATTTGATAATATTTCACATCTGGGTTTTTCCTTATGAGGTCCATTTGATTTATACAAACAGTTAAGTCAATTAATTTTAATTTAGTAGAAAATCGAGGTTTATCAACATTGATTGATAAAAGGGGAGATAATTTTGCCCATTCTCCTTATATCGTGTATTTATAAAATAATATGTATTATAAATTTCTATGACATGTAGATTTGTCTTAATTGAAGTATGTAAATTCACTCGACTTTGTTTGAATATACATCTAGCTACCAGGAGCAGTCAAAGACTCGAAATCGAACTACAATAGAAACGAGAGGTTACATATACCCTGTAAGTTTAGTCATGACATTGTTCAGGTCATTGTCGTTGTTTGAGATTGTGTCGATAATTCTGATTGTTCCCTTCATGGTTTAATGTTGTTTACATTCTCAGGACTTCATTTAGCTTGAAGCGAATAGCTAGACCAAAATTGAAGGCAAAAAATGTATCCATATTTACACTGAAACACTGAAGAAATTTAACAATAAAAAACTAAACAGCTCCGGTTACACGTCATACAAACGACAATTTTGTTTTGTATTTCCTGTGCAAGGTTGTCCGGTATTATATGCACAATAACTCTAAATTTGTTTCAGTAGCTTAAATCTTTACTACTCTTCATATTTCAACAGATGGAAACGAAAATCAGAAAAGATATGTGGGACATTTAATTACTGTGAATCAATTAGGAGCAACCATTTAACTTCAAAGAAGGGTTATGGTTTTGACTTCCTCGACAATTATATTTAGTGTTTCAATGTTATCAATCATTATTTTTTCAAAATTTAACACCATAAGGTATTGGGGTAATCTAGATTCAGAACATTTTTTAGGTAATAACCCCCTTTATGAAGTTAAATGGTCGTTCCCTTAGAAATCAGTCGAAAACCTTGTCAACGTTATAAAAAGAAAATATGTATCACACTACAGTTGTTTCATTTCCACAATTAATCGGTGCTCTATGTCTATAGTGCAAACGCATTTTATAATGTTCTGTTACAATGTGTATTCTAAATGTGGTCTAATTTTACCTACAGAGCGGATTCCGGAGCGAGGCGGGTTCGAGTTACATACATGGTATTACACAGGTAATTATAAAATAATTTGGTCGTTTATCGGTGAACGGACAGAAAGTACAGGACATAAAGTCACAAATTCGATAGGACAAAAAGTCACAAATAGTTTGTTGACAATTGTTTCAATATATAAGAGAAAGATCTTGAAATATTTTCTTTTTATAATATTTACTCGTTCTAAGTTTAGGATATTGTTCAAAAGCCTGGTGTTCATAACAATTATTAGATCATTATTGATATTTATTGCATAAATTTTACTTACAAAGTTGCTTTATATATAAAATTTTAAGAAAAAATAATCCCGAAACTGTATTGTGACTTTTTGTCCTACATTCATTTTATTCACGATATCTGTAGTATAACATGTGTTCCTCCATTTACTTGCTTGAAATTTCTGATAATTATTTCAGATAACTCCTTATTTTTTTATAACCAGTACTTGTAATAAATCATTAAGTAAAGTGATTTTAAGTTAATTTAAGGCAAATTATTACCAGCCCAGTAGTCAGCACTTCGGTGTTGACATGAATATCAATTATTTGGTCATTTTTGTAAATTAACCGCTTGCAAAAGTAACAAGAGGCTGTCAGAGTGACAGCAAACCGGATTTTCCTGCAGAGGTCGAACCCTGAACAGTTGAGCAAGT